>BPLT01000287.1:0-248163 GCA_019656295.1 Rhododendron mucronatum var. ripense
AACATCTTCACAAAAATAGAGAGCAACTCCATAAATAAATCAGAATTTTTTTCAAAAAGGATAATTTTATACTAATTAAATAAAAAATAAATAGTTAAAAGTTATAAAATATATATATATACCAAATAATGCCAAAGAAAGAAAAAAAAAATCATATAAAATTTTAAACAAGTTACACATAATTATGCAACTATATTGGGGAATTTTTTCCAAAAAAAAATAATTTTTAACTATTTAAATGAAAAATAAATAGTTAAAAATGGTATAAAAAAAATTGATCAATTGATTTGCGTGAAACCCATAAAATCGGGAGTGTTTCATTTGTTGGCATAAAAGTAATGGCCTCATTTCTATTTCTATTTCTATTTCTATTTCTATTTATGCTACATGCATTTCAATTCATTAGTTTACCAAATTTGTGTTCTACTTGCGAAGAAACCCATTTGTTTCTTAGACCTCTAAAAAAGTTATAAAGCTGGCGCAATTTTTTAGATCTCTTGTGATTCTTATTTTGGTCATTTTCTTCTTCTTCTTATTTTTTTTTCATTTCCTATGACACTATTCATCATGTTTGTTTAAGATAATGTCATGTTTTTCCTTATCTAAATCTTGTAGGAGGAATTTCAATTATGATCGGTAGTGGCCCGGGAAAGCAGGGCTCGGACCGACCCCGAGGCACCTACCGCCGAGCATGCCAGGGTTGGTCCCAACGCCCACGGAAGCACCGCACTGGATGGTGCCCAAGCACCCTAATCGATTTGAACATCTCTCATCAATTGGAGACTAAAATTTTGGTGTGATATGAGGCACCCAAATCCTCATAAATTTCACTTTGTTTGTGCCTTTATGATTTTTATTTTTTTTTGAGTATTAGCATTTTACTTATTTTGGACACATATATACATGTTTAGTGACTTACGTAAAAAATTTCATGAAATTAGTGCAAAAAATTTTAACATACAAAATTGCTAGCTTGATTGGATGAGGAAACTTGACGGCATAATGGGTATTATATCCAACTCTAATTGAGAAAATGGCCCGTACTTTTATAAGATAGGCTACAAAGTGTAATTCTAAATCCGACTTTTGACATACTTACATTAACATATGCGTAAAACCTACGTAAGAATTTTGCTTACGTGCATTCTGCTTAAAATATATACTATCGAAGATTCAATAAATTTGTACTAGAATATACATATATATCAAAAATTGTTCACAAATAGAATATAGAGTAGTACGTTGTTCGAAGATAGTGACGATGATTTGATTGTCAATTAAAAACTAATCCAAATATCATTAATCAATAATTTCCTCTGATAATTTTAGTACCTTTTAAGCTTGCGCGCCATTTTTAAACCCCAAGAAAATGTACTTCTGGAAATAGTTTCTTTTATTTTTTACCCCATTCAAGAAATCTATTTCTTAGCTTTTGAACAGTGAGAAAAAAATTGAATTACCATGAATACATTATTTTGGTTAGCACGGAATTTCAAAAGAGGCTAAAACTACAAAATCAAAGGAGAGCTTTACGAATAAAAAGGAATTCATATTAATTAGCATTTGCTACGTGCCGTGCATAGCACATGTTGTTGCTAGTTTGAAAATATCCATGAAGAACATTTAACAAAACATTCATTAGAAAAGCAGGCTAAAAACGACTAATCAGGTACTCTACTTATTTGTTAGGGGGTTGACTCGGGGAACCTATAGTAGAAGTGTCATATCTGTTCTATACGGAGTATATATTACTAGGAGATTTCGGTTCCGAGTAATATACAGTATATTGTAACGCATAGCGATTTCGCAAAAAGAGCTCTTGTTTCGTCAAGTGATGGTAATTAATTGACGAATCCATTAAAAAATAACGTCTAAATATGATATGGGCATGTGGTATGTCCCCAAACCAATCCTACTCTATTGAGTGATCGCACCCCAATCCATACCTGATCATCTTAATGATTTCAACCTCTAATCTCGCTTCAACACAAATATCCTAGCCACTGCCACTGCCACTGCCACTGCCATTGCCATTGACGAGATCATTTCAAACTTCAACATTCATTTTGATGGAATTGATATTATAAACTTTCACAGGTGAGGCACACCTCTCTCTATGTTACTCCACCTTATTTACTTGATATGACAATCTATACTATATAGTATATAGTGTGGGTGTTTGTCAAAAAAATTATTTTGACAGATTTTTAGATTTAAGATTCTAGAAATCAATTTAGAATGTTTATCAACATTTCTACAAAACTGACTTTTAGAATCTAAAAGCTTATGAGAACTTGAAAAATAAAAGAAATTCTCAAAATTTCAAAGCTGGATTTTGGTAGCTTTTGGGATTCTGCCCCACAAGTTTTTAAAAAAAGGCAAGAAGTTTTCATAATCTCGCAGCTGCAACAAACATATTTCTCAACTTCTACTAAAATTCAGAATCTAAAATCTGTAGTACAAACTGGGACACGTTCTTGTTCCTGCAATGACTTAAAATGACTGCAGATTGCAGTATTTTTCAAATTCCTTGAGTGCTACTGCCATTACTTAGTACATCAATTTGCCATCCCGCTAGAACTGGCGACAGCTCGAGGAGTTGTTTCACCAGCAATTCTATAGGATAGAGCCTGAGGTCACCATGGCCGACCTCTCACGTCTCTATCAAAAATTGTTCATAAACAAAATATAGAGTAGTACGTTGTTTGAAGATAGAGATGATTATTTGATTGTCAATTAAAAACTAATGAAAATATCATTAATCAATAATTTCCTCCGATAATTTTAGTACCTTTTAAGCCAATCAAAAAAAAAAAAATTTAGTACCTTTTAAGCTTGCACGCCATTTTTAAACCCCAAGAACATGTACTTCTGGAAATAATTTTTTTTTTTTTTACTCCATTCAAAAAATCTAATTCTTAGCTTTTGAACAGTGAGGAAGAAAAAATGGAATTACCATGAATACATTATTTTGGTTAGCACAGAATTCGAAAAGAGACTAAAACTACAAAATCAAAGGAGAGATTTACGATAAAAAAAGAACTCATATCAATTAGCATTTGCTACATGGCGTGCATAGCACATGTTGTTGCTAGTTTGAAAATATCCACATAGAACATTTAACAAAACATTTATTGAAAAAGCTCGCTGAAAGCGACGAACAAGATAGTCTACTTATTTGTTAGGGGGTTGACTTAGAGAACCTATAGTAGAAGTGTCATATCTGTTCTATACGGAGTATATATTACTAGGAGATCTCGGTTCCTAGTAATATACAGTATATTGTAACGCATGGCGATTTCAAAAAAGGAGTTCTTGTTGCATCAAGTGACGGTAATTAATTGACGAATCCATTCAAAAATAACGTCTAAATATGATATGAGTGTGAGGTATGTCCTCAAACCAATCCTACTCTATTGAGTGATCGCACCCCATTGACGAGATCATTTCAAACTTGTACATTCATTTTGATGCAAAGATATTTATAAACTTTCACAGGTGAGGCAAACCAAGCTTTATTATTCCGACATAATAAAGTTATTTCGATTTGCTCCATTTTCTTTCCATTTTTCTAACACCGGTTAAGAAATTTCAAGTCCTTATCCCGCAAAGGCAAATAACGAACCACTATACAGCCTCACCCTTTGAGTCGTACACAATCATTCTAATAGAAGTCAAATCAAGGCACAAAGGCCTTAATACGAAGTTGGACTGCAATCCAGTTCTGGTACACGCGCAACAAAACCGCACCACGTACGCTCACGGTTTCTTTCTTGCCTTAGTGTGTTTTAACTTTTCGGAGAAACATAATGAAACCAAATGTGGTGAAGCAAATTGACCTGTCAAAACCATAAGAAATTCAGTTGCCGCAAATATGAACTTGAAAAAAGCTACGCTTTGAATTTTGAGGGCCACATCTAAGAACTGGGAAGTTCAAAAAGAATGACGGAACGGAATTCACTAAAGAACAGTTAGTGTATAACTCCAAACGAGATAAGTGTTCTAGTCCACGAACGAGTTTATTGCGCACAAGAAAAGAGGAGAAATCTCAGAATATTATCGATGAAAAGTTGACTGCTAAAAGAGTTACAACCCCTTTTTATATGGAAACCCTAGCAATCCTACTAAAAATTGAAGTTTCCCGAAAATTGGGGAAACTCCCAAAATTGAAAAATAGAAAGAAATTAAAGGTTTCCCAACTGGAATCAACACAAACGGAATTACATAGTAAAAGTTAGTATAATGAATCTAAATTTTTCCTAAAATGGCAAAAACATCAAATTGAGAGCCTAAACAAATGAATTAGGCCAAAAATCACCATGCACGCAATATTGTTAAAAGATGACGCTTGAAAAAGTGAAAAGATGTCAATTTTTAAAAAAAAACGAAATTAAAAAGATTGCAATAGATAAATAATGTCAGTCATCTAAAAAATCGTGATATAATATATTTATGATGTCACTTTTTAAAATAGTGACATAACTATTCTTTCTTTTTAATGTCAGTTTCTCCTAAACTGTGATCTAATATATTTATGATATCACTTTGTAAAATAGTGACATAACTATTCTTACTTTTTAATGTCAGTTTCTCTTAAACTGTAATATAATATATTTATGATGTCACTTTGTAAAATAGTGACATAACTATTCTTTCTTTTTAATGCCGGTTTCTCCTTATAAGTGATATTGAAGAACAAAAATTTATTTTTGGAGAAAATGGCGCCATCTATGTGCGTCGTTGCTTTAAAGTCTTAAATCAAGAGCGAGTCCTTACATATGGTATCAAAGCCTGTACCAACCGAAAATGTGAGACATAATCTCAACCCCATGTACGAGGACTTGTGTTTCTAAGTGGGGGAGATTGTGACGCCTGCCCGTGGGGAGTTCTAGGTAGTGGTCAATCGACCTGAGGGCAGTTGGGATCTGTGCGAGGAGCTATCGGATCGATGACTAGAAGGGTCAACCGATGGTAGTCCCACATCGCTTGGTGACGTGTAAGTTGTGTGCTATAAATAATATATCGTCATCCTATCATGTACACTTTTAAAGGTGTGAGAGTGCCAAAGCCAATTGAAACTTCATAGTTAAATGAGCTCACACTGGAGTAATTTTGGGATGGATGACCTAACTAAGAGGTTTGATGGGGTTTGGTGTTCAAAGCGGACAATATTATACAGGACAGGAGCGGATTTTTACAAAAGATGACGGCTTTAAATCACTTTAATGACGTTTCACAACTGTCATCTTTTAGTTTCAAATTTTCAATTACGTTTATAAAGCGTCATCTTTATAGATATTAATTATAGTTTCAAACCGTCATTTTAAGATTCAGACTTTTAATGACGCTCCATAGATGACAGTTTCAAAACTGTCATCTTTCACATTTAATGACACTTTTAAACTGTCATCTTTTACGATTATTGTAGTAGTGGCGTCACGACCTTAGGTTGGTGTGTATTGACCACACTGCGATTTTGAGTCTGTCTACCAAGTTTGGGCCATATCCATGCTCGTCAAAAATTTGCCAATTCAGGCAGTTCGCAATTAAGCACTTCTGAGACTTCGAACAGTCCAATTGGTCATAGAATTGGGCCGCAACCTGTTCTGCATCAATGAAGCTCTAAAAGTACCACCAGTTATGTTTTAGGAAAATAATTATTCCCCAAAATTAATAATGAGCACAAAAGTATTTATTTTTCATTTTAAACTCAAACACGCCACTCAGGCTGCTTTTTTTTTTATCAGCAAAAACAATTTTATTAGGGAACTTGATAGGGTACACTACGCAAAACACCAGAGGCCTAAAGTGCCAGACCCAAACATTACCGCTCAAAACTCCCAAAAGGCCTAAAAACCCCAAATTTTACGGTTAAGCCTAGCCCAAAAGAAAACTCCAAACCTAATCATAAACAAACAAACAACAGCCGCCACCGCCGCCGTGCACCGATCAGAACACCACCGAATAGTCACCACCGTATACCACCAAACCACCAATTGGTCAACCGATCGGAGGAAACTTCCCAGAACCCAAACAGGAACAACTACAGCAGATGCTACACCTTGTCGTTTGGCGATTAACGTGACGACCAACAACAGCCACAGCGGGAACCACGCCACTCAGGCTTTACACAAAAACCGTCACCTCAATGCACGTAGAAAATTATACTCCCTTTTAAATACGGAAAAAGTATTGCTGCAGATACTCTTGGACTATTCAACTAAGTTCTATCGGATTTCAATTTCCTACCATTGGTTAAGCCTTAAATCTTCCTCACTCCAGTTTTTGTTCCACACAAATACTATCATGACCAGACTAACCAAGCCTGAAATCTTCCTCACTCCAGTTTTTGTTTCACACTGTTGGGTTCGGAGTGCCCCCATGGATTTGGTTACACAATGTTACTCTCTATGACCGCTCTAAAAACAGACTTGCGGGTGCGATATCGAATGTCATAAAAGACTTAATTGAAACTCTTCCTACCACCAATTGGTTTTAGGAGAGATGGTGGAAAAGCGGTCCGACAAGTGGTATCAAAGCTAGGAAGTCATGGGTTCAAGTCGCGGGAGCGTCATCGTGAGGGAGGGATTGTTGGGCCCAGAGTGCCCTCATGAATTTGGTTACACAATGTCACTCCCTGCGACCGCTCTAAAACAGACTTGCGGGTGCGATGTCGAATGCCATAAAAGACTTAATTGAAACTCTTCCTACCACCAATTGGTTTTTGGAAAGATGGTGGAAAAGCAGTCCGACAAGTGGTATCAAAGCTAGGAAGTCATGGGTTCAAGTCGCGGGAGCGTCATCGTGAGGGAGGGATTGTTGGGCCCGGAGTGCCCTATGGATTTTGCTACACAATGCCACTCCCTGCGACCGCTCTAAAAATAGACTTGAGGGTGCGATGTCGAATGCCATAAAAGACTTAATTAAAACCCTTCCTACCACCAATTGGTTTTAGGAGAGATTGTGGAAAAGCGGTCCGACACACACAAATACGATCATGACCAGACTAAGGAATTAGAAATGCATGAGGTATCTAAATTCAAGGTCTACGCTCAATTCAAAGAACAATTAAATTTACTCCTTAATCACACCTGAATGCAGATTAAACAAACATAAAGGAGGGATTTGTTTCCACTTAAAATCAAGAATAACAAATTGCATACCAATATTATATGTGCAAGCCTGACGGTGTTTAGATCATCAAAACAAGAGAACAACTAAAAATAATACTCCACGAATCAACGAATTTATAATAGAACCATGATGACCAATCAGAGCAAACAACGACTACATTACATGATGTGCTGCAAAAGTGTAACGAAGTTTCATGGCAAAGGCAAGTTAAACTATGTGCATATATCAATTTTTTAGCACAACAGCACTAATCACAACGACCACCCAAATTAGAATTCTACCATAACAGAAAATCCTAAATATCGTTCCTTATTAGATTGTTGGGGAAAATATATGCAATATGACTTTCCTATAGAATAACAATTCTAAATAATATTCATCGATCAAATTGACAAAATTAAATAAATAGAGAAAGGTATAGAATAGGTTGTAAGGTGGTCAAGGCACGTGATAGCGCTCTCTTAAGGAACGATATACCCCCTCCTGCACTGGTAACAATAGTTTGTTAGGGTTGAGAGAATATTTCTCTAATTCTTAGGAGAAAATTAAGAAACTGAGAAGACCAATCTAACGGGTATACAACTCATTGCCCCACGTTATCAATCTTTGGAGAATAATTTCTATAGGAGCCTACCTAAAAACACAAATAGATGACAAATATCATCTCAATGACCAATTAAATAATTTATAAATGTGAAATATTATATTAGTACCAACAATTCTCTATACCTAAATTCTTTGTATCTCTGTACAGAAGAACTGTCAGCCTTGGATCACATAAAATTCTTGAAAAATAAAAAAATTAACACAATCTAATGACCCAAAATACACCTATACAGTGGTACACCAAAACTAGTTACAAAGGATCTTTCGTGATTTTCTCTCTTTTTTTTCAACGGCTAGAATGTCCGGATCAACTTACGCACACCTCAACTATTCCCGTTAGGTTGTCATTGCCCAAGTTTCTCTTCTTGTGAGATAGAAATTACCCCAATCTCCCACTTTGTGTTTTAAAAATAAAAATAAAAAAACACAAAATCAACTCCCAATCTACGTTTGCAGACACACATAAAGGTTTTATGCGGACACACATAAAGGTTTTGGGACTCTCTATATAGACACCACAGACTTGTAGAGTACTGCTATTGAAGAAGCAGCAAAACCCAAGAGCCAGAGGGGGAAGCAAATTGGCTTCAACCTGGTCTGGACCTCATTTGCATGCTCCATACTGGTGTCAAAAACTCTAGCACAACAAAAGGGCTATACGTACGTACATTTATATATACAGAGGTAGACATCAAGGCTGCAATTGGGGAATCTGAAGAATTTGCTGCGGAAGAGACTGCCTCCAGCAACTTCCAGATGGGTAAAGGTATATATGTTCACTATCCATAGAGAAGGTTGAATGCACAGAAATGACCATAGATGATCGTTTTTTACGTGGTGCTAACGGCTTAATAACTATCTCTGTAGCTTCACCGAATGACTCGTCTCTTAACGGGGTTGATCACGTTAAGACGTTCGATAACGAAGGGGAATTTGACCCGAGGGCCCCTCCTCCGTTTAAGATAGCCCAGATTCGAGCTGCCATTCCCAAGCACTGTTGGGTGAAGGACCCATGGAAGTCTCTGAGTTATGTGATTTGGGATGTCCTTGCTGTTTTCGGACTTGCAGTTGTTGCAATTTACTTCAACAATTGGGCTGTTTGGCCACTTTACTGGGCTGCACAGGGGACCATGTTTTGGGCACTATTTGTGCTTGGTCATGATTGGTAACATAATGCTCACCTACTTTTATTGTTCCAATTTCCCCTTTGCAAATCAATTTGTTAAAAATTGATTTCTAAATATCTAAAATTTCTAAATTAAATCACTAAATCGATAGTTTTTTCATTTGCTACAACCGGGTGTTGGGCTAGCTTACTCGCACCTTCACTAATCCCGGGAAAGGGGTTTCTCTAGCATTGAGAGTTGAACCTGCGAGCTTGGGGAATAAGTCTTTAACTCTTTGTCATGCTCCTACCCAACCAATCGCTTAGGGTTCCTGTTCAAAACGATGGTTTTAACAAGAACACCGCTAGAAAACGACTACTGTTTTAGTTTTGGAAACAAATTTTTGAGAAGTGTTAATTTTTGAGAAGTGTTAATTTGCAAAATTGATTTGACAAAAAACATGAAATTTTGTATTGAGTTTCCTGGTTTTTACAGCGGCCACGGAAGCTTTTCCGACAGTCCCTTGCTGAACTGTGTCGTTGGGCATCTCCTGCATTCTTCAATTCTCGTACCTTACCATGGATGGTGTGTTCTTGATTACCTTCCTACTTAATAATGCTTCTATTTGTACGTCTGTCTCGCCTGATTTTAATAAGAAATTAAAGATGAATGTTATATGCTGTGAGAGATGTTACAGGAGAATTAGCCACAGAATGCACCATCAGAACCATGGAAATGTTGAACATGATGAAGCATGGGCACCGGTAATACTACGATTTCGCCTATGCCTAGCCTTTCTGGTCATAAGATCTTTGATGATCATATTGTTATGTGTCTAACCAGTCGTATGGTTCCAGATTACCGAGGGTAGATACAAGTCTTTGGATATTAAAGTCAAAATTCTCCGATTTAAAATGCCTTTCCCCTTGTTTGCACAACCCATATATTTGGTAAGAATCCTTTAATAAATTCATTCTTGACACTAATCTTCTGAGAAAACTTAACTACTATTGGGTTGGATTACAGTGGACTGGAACTCCGGGGAAGAAACGTTCTCAATTCAATCCTTATAGTAGTTTATTCCGTCCGGATGAGAGGATGTACGTGATCACTTCAACCATTTGTTGGGCCCTGATGGTTGGCCTGATTTACTACCTAACCAAGCTAATAGGGCTTGTCGAAATGCTCAAGATCTACGGTGTTCCACTCATGGTAAGTGTACCATTGTATTCTCAATAAGAGTTCCTCAAATTTCAGCAGATAGGAAAGAACTTACTGGTTCAAAACTAGTCTAGCTCCACTTGGCTTGGACTTAATCAACTCCTCTGAATCGGGTTTAGAACTCTGCAGGTTTTTGTTATGTGGTTCGACTTTGTTACTTACTTGCATCACCATGGCCATGAGCAGAAGCTTCCTTGGTACCGCGGCAAGGTACTAACAATGTTTTCTAGTGCCTCTTTTTAGGTTTGTGGGGAAATTATGTGCAAATGTTCTTGTTATCACTTACGATAACGTTGTTGCAAATACTTGGGATATCGTGTGTCAATTCATGGAATTTTTGGATTCATCTATATACCTCGGACATGCAAAATGACAAAAAGTTCATAGTATTACGTAAGAGTGAAAGGCTAGTCCAATGGAGATGTATTTTGCATCCGGATGAATAATTATTTTAGATGAAAAAAATGGTTAAAAGTTAGTTGGATGTAAGATATAACCCACCCCTCTTCAATGGTGAGATGTAAAAAAAAAATGGATAATTAACTAACTTTCCCTCCACCTTAATTTTTCCCACTTTCTCAACCCTAATTCAAGTACTATTTCCGTTAAAAAATAATTATGGTATCCGATAATCAAGAACTTTTTAAAAAAATTAATTCCGCCAAAAAAAAAAATAAACTTCCGTCCAAAAAGAGGATCAATTTGGATACCAACTCTCATCCACTTCAATTACATCATTTACTTCATCCATTTACTCTCATCAACTCTCAACCACATCATTTATTTTAGCCATTTGCTCCTCACTCTTAACTACAACCGTTTATTTTAGTCATTTACTCTCATCCACTCTCAACTACACCATTTATTTCAGCCATTTACTCTCATCCACTCTCAACTACACTAGTTATTTCAATCATTTACCCTCATCTCTCTCTCTCTCTCTCTCTCTCTCTCTCTGAACCAGAGCTCACTCCTCTGGTTTGATTGTAAATCCCCCAGTAGAGAAGGGAAAGGGACTCGACAAGAGTTTTGGAAGGCTGAATCTGCCACCTACTCCCTAGCCCTTGCCATCAATCTTGAATCCGATGGCGACGACAATCGAATCCCTCTCTGAAATCAGTTTCCGAAGACCTTCCGGCGTGTTATTGCAGATTACAGCGTCTTTCTAACGAAATCAGGTAACTCTGGCTGTCCAAAAATCTGGTAAAACCATTTGGGTTGATGACCTGTCAATTATAGCTGTAGTCAAATGGGAATGGAAATATCTATCTCATTTTCCATCTGTGCAATTTTGCAACCCAATTTGTGCCATTTTGCATCTCCATTGGAGCGTGTTTTTTTGCATCCGGGTTGTATTATAAGTATACAACCTGGTTTCCATCCCCCATTGGGGATGCTCTTATGTGGGTGTGTATCATATGCACCCCCATTATTTACAATTGGATGTTTGAGAATTAATGTGGACCCTTTAAAATGTTACGATAGATTACAACAAATTAGCAGTTACCTAAGAAACGTGTAACCCTATTAATTAACCCCAAAAAAAAAAAAAATCCTGCAAGCCTCTCTATTTCTTCCCGTCGACAAAACAAAAAGATTTATTTTTAATTGTTAAAAATTGAAGTTAGAATTATTTTAAATACAAATAGTTTTCTTCTTTTATTGGTTTCATTAATTACTAAAACACAAAAATATAATTGTCAAAATGTAATAAAAAGTCAAGCTAAGACATTTTTTTAACTGAATTTTTGAAGTGTTTCAAATATGTAAGGCCAAATTTTTATTTTGGAATGTTTTTAAAATATTATACTATTGAATTTATTGCACAATACATTTAATTGCGTAGTAAACGTTCACAGAATTGTTTAACTATCATTACATTACATAATTAGTTCTAAAATAAAAAATAATTTAAGTCAAAGGGTTAATTAGCAGAGTCGGTCATCTGAATAAAGTCAATAAACAATGAGGAAACACTAATAGGGAAGTTAATGGGTGGGCAACTTAGTGATGGTGACTGTAAGTTATTCATTGTGAATATATATATATATATATATATATATATATATATATATATATATATAGTCCGGATTTCATGAGGGATCCCACACGGTAAGCCTGCACGGCCTTACCATGCGGGACTCCCCTTTCCTGAGCCAATTTCGATGATCCGAGCAGTTCAATGTGATTAGAACGTGCTTTTAAGGGTATTTGCTAAAAATCAGCAAAAAAAATAGTCGGGAAGGGCTTGATCCGAACAATTTCTTATTGAACAGTTCAGTAAAAAACTGCTTGGATCATGCCCTTTCCGATCATTTTTTTTTCTCATTTCTAGCGGGTACCTTTAAAATCACGTTCTGCACACTTTAAGCGGCTCGGATCGTCGAAATTGGCTCTGAAAAGGGGAATCCCGCAAGGTAAGGCCGTGCGGGATCCCCTCATTGGATCCGTGGTGTGTGTGTGTGTGTGTGTGTGTGTATATATATACAAAACTTCAAGTAAGGGTGCCCTTACCATATTAAGTTAAGGACATCCATTTCCTGATCAATTTGTGATGATCTGAGCCGCTCAATATGCTCAGAACATAATTTTAAAGGTACTCACGAGAAATCGGCAAAAAAAAAAGGTTGGAAAGGGCTTGATCCGAACAGTTTTTGTTTGTATTTTATCAAATTGTTTAAATAAAAACTATTTAAATCAAGCCCTTTCCGGTAATTTTATTTGCTGATTTCACACAGGTACCTTTAAAATCACGTTCTGAACACATTGATCGACTCGGATCATTGAAATTTGATTGGAAAATGAGAGAAAATGGGACGTCCGCATTTTATTAAAAATGAGGACGCCGTTATCTGAGGGGACTCTATACATATATATATATATATATATAACATTAATTAGGACCTTGAACTATCATGTTTTTTCACCAATAAAACATACTGCGGAAAACATAAACAAAAGGGCATCGTACCTAGATCCATTGCAAAGAAACTGTGGAGAGCATAAGCACTTGTGAGGGACAATTTTTCTCTCTCAAGACTTTATAACTATTAATGACAGCTTAATTGATGGTAATAGTTGAACAAACTTATGAGAGAGGACCGATTCCTTTTCTTAAAACAAAAGTTTCATCTACCACCATTAATGAAAGAGCGTTAATGTGAAAGAGTCAGAAAGTTAATGTAAAAGAGTCGGAAAGTTATTACGTGTTACCTTAAAAGCGAGAGGAGAAAGCTAAGCCGGCCATCGCATTAATGAGGGCCATTGATTTCTTACCATGAATGAACAAACCACCAATGTGAGTCATAGCGGTTCTGCATCGATATTAACCTTTCGGAAAAGTCTACAATACACACCCCTTAAACGGGTGTACCATATGCACCTATTTTATGGTTCATTCATAACATTTTAGCGTGTTTCGTAACTTTTGTTCTACTCCATTCATAATTTTTCAGCAGTACGATTCATAACATTTTCATTATGATTCATAACATTTTGGTATATCTCGTAATATTTATATGATTCGTAACTTTTAAACAATACGATTCGTCACATTTTCTCTATAATTCATAACATTTTGGAGGGTACATATGATACACATATTGTAGTCTTTTCCTAACCTTCCATGTACTAGGAACACTGACAACTTATTCAACATATTCATAAACAGACAAGGAATACACCTTATTGGTCCAACAATAATATGTCTTTTGTCAAAGACAATTCCTATTATGACAACACATAAATCTACGTACACATTATTCACAGAAAAATATTAGAAACACTTTTATTGAGATCTCTAAATGTAAAACAACATAAAAGCATAAAACACTCCGGGATCATAATAATTTCTATGGTGACGTTCAAGACCCATACTATTGGTATGACCCCTAAATGTCTTTGGCAGTAACCCCTTCATTAGTGGATCTGCAATCAAAAGTTGTGTGCTTATATGTTGTATTGGCACTCTTTGTTTTTGAACTTCTTCCTTAACGGTAATGTATTTCAATTCCATGTGTTTATCACCATTAGAATAATTGTCTTTTTGGAGAAGAAAATAGCTGCAGAATTGTCACAGTAAATTTTCAGTGGCTTGACAGTAGAGTCGACAATCCCAAGTCCTGAAATAAAATTCTGCAACCACAAACCAAGAACCGTGGCCTCAAGCATGCCACGAATTCTACTTCCATAGTGGATGAAGCTATGATAGTTCGTTTAGCACTTTTCCATGATATTGCACCTCCACAAAGAAGGAATAAATAGCCAAAAGTAGATTTTCTACTATTAACACATCCAGCAATATCTGAATCCGAGCAGCCAATCACCTCTAAATTATCAAATCTTTTAAATGTGAGCAGGTAATCCTTAGTACCCTGTAAGTACCTCATCACTTTCTCTGCAGCTTTCCAATGCTCTACTCTGGAATTGCTTTGGTATCTGTCTAGCATACCAACAGCAAAACTAATATCAAGCCTCATGCAAGTCTATGCGTACATTAAGCTTCCTACTGCAGATGTATAGGGAATCCTCCAATTTATTCTGTGGGCATTGCATAAGACTAAATTTATCCCCTTTCTAAATAGGGGCATCAGTAGATGAACATTTCTTCATACCAAATCTCTCTAAAACTCTTTCAATTTATGCTTCCGCCTTTCTGAGACTACCCTAACAATCTACGTGATCTATCTCAGAATATTTCTATTCCTATCACGTAGGCTGCCTCACCCATATCTTTCATTTCAAAGTTTCCTAAGAGAAATTTCGTTGTTTCGTGCAACAAACCAAGATCACTACTGGCAAGCAAAATATCGTCAATATTTTTCAAGGCCATTTGTTTTTCAATGCCTTCTGAGCTATTTTTCTGGGAATATTCCTCCACTATAACGGCTACAAAGACATTATTGCAACATGGAGCATAAGTGAGCCATCTTCATAGCAGAAATAGTTCATGCATACATAAAAGTCAAAATAGGCCCTGAAAAATAGGAGTTTTTTAGTTTTTGACCAATTCAAAGGGCCACATGGCATCAATCAAGATAGTTTCCATCATTATCAACGATGGTACATATTTTAAGCCTTTTGAATAAGTGGGACTGATTTTTGAAGAGGTTGAAACGTGGCCCACTTTCAAGGCCTTCTGTGCTGTTTTTCAGGGCCTTCTGAGTTGTTTTTCAAGAGATTTGTTGTTATAAACAGGGGAAAGTAAGACAAGCCCAAGGCTCTCTACTCATCATTCAATATCCAGTCAATTATCTACAGCCTCCTAGCTTTTACCTTTTCAGTTTCCTAACTCAGTACTTTTTCTTTCATCAAATGCTCCTCTTTCTGATATTAGAGAGTTCTTACTTGTTTTCTTTTTAATTCATATAACTATTGTAATTTTATTTACGGAAATACAAATGGCTTTTAGTTTGTTTCTTGTTTTATATTGTCATTCACTAAATTATTAGGTCCCTCACGAGCAAGGCACCTTCAAATCAACTTTCACGACCTTTTGCACAGAAGTCCAAAGTAGAGCACGATGATTCACTTCTTGTTTAGACCATGACACGATCTTGGCACGCCCTTTCAAAACAATTGTACAACATTCCCTACCAATAGGTAACGTTGTTCCTTGAACGCATTTGGATGGAACATAATGGAGTACAAAAGTTACGAAACACACCAAAATGTTATGAATTCTATTGATAAAAAAGTTACGATTTTTTATTATAAAAAGTTATGAGGTGCACTAAAATGTTACAATTTTTAGGGGAAAAAGTTATGAATTTTGTTGATAATAAGTTATGACTTTTTAGTATAAAAGTTACGAAATGCACTAAAATATTATAAATGACTTATTAAGTGACCGAGGTCATATATTATGAGGTAACACAATACAGACCACATAATAAGTGTATATAGTACACACCTTTAAGGGGAAGGGAGTGTGTAGACTTTACATAATTAAGATTCCTTTTTGATTTTTGAGTTGAAATATTACTATTTTAGAAGTTTGCCTTCACCATTTCATGAATCATGTGAGATTTTTAAGCACAAGTCTACAATTAACTTGAATGCTAATAAACATTCTTCCTCGGTAAATGTCCAACTGAAGAATTTTCAACATGGGTGTCCTTCGAATATATATGTTTTGAAGGGTTCGGTGTAAAATAGATTGGTGAATCAAATTGAGTATGCCATGTTCAGGTCTTGTGTTTTCACTCAACAGGAATGGAGCTACTTAAGGGGAGGGCTTACGACAGTCGATCGTGATTACGGAATGTTCAACAGTATCCACCATGACATAGGAACTCATGTTGTTCACCATCTGTTCCCTCAGATTCCCCATTATCACCTTGTAGAAGCGGTAAGGATTTGATCTAATTTCACTAGAAATGTCCGATTATTTGTTCCATATTAAAAATGCTAAAGGTTTTTTTTATGTTATCGCGATGCAGACGAAGGCAGCTAAGCCAGTGCTTGGAGAATACTACCGGGAGCCAAGAAAATCACCGGGGCCTATTCCGTTTCACTTGTACAGTTACATGGCAAGAAGCGTCCACGAGGACAACTATGTGAGTGACACCGGAGAAGTTGTGTACTATCAGAGTGATCCTCAATTATTTGGTTCGTATCAGAAAAAAATGGAATGACCCATTAATAGAGAATAAGTGGTCCTTGCAAAATGGTTTGTATCATCTGGCCGTATTCTCTTTCATTTGTTCCCTGTGAAATGGACATTACTGTAGATTTATGCACCCTCTATTGGAGAACAAGTGTCTCACCAAAAAGATTATTGTATTTGTGGTCTTCTTGTGATATTTTGATTGTTGGTCGCGGGACAGCATTCTACCCACGTGGGTCGAATCGTGGCGCTTGGGGCCTGCTATGTTTTGGTATAAGGAAATAGAGTTGCGCCTTTACCACTACCTACGGGTTTTGGTAAGATGGTAAGCGCTTGATCCTATATTGATGTTTATGATCACTGAATTGTATACTTGAGTACAAAAACAAAAAGAATTATTAGCTCATGTTTGATAGCCATTCTATTTTTTGTTTTCATTTTCAGAATTTTCAAAAATTAATTTTGAAAGTTTGTTTGGTACCTACTTCCACTTTCAAATTCTGGAAATCACTTTCACTATTTTCAAAATTTGAGGAACTAACAAAATTCAACTTTCACTATTTTCAAAAACAAAATACAAACTACCAAAAAGGCCGGCTCCATTACAATCCCTTGGAGGCCTTTTTTGTTTCTTTTTCTTCTTCTTCTTCTTCTTCTTCTTCTTCTCTCTCTCTCTCTCTCTCTCTCTCTCTCTCTCTCTCTCTCTCTCTCTCTCTCTCCACCCACCCACCCACCCACCGGGATACAATAGAACCATCATTTTCCCTTCTGTGACATAATTTGGATTTATGGTTGAATCTGATGTTTTCATATATGAACCTTGGGCCAAGACTTGCTGAGAGTAAAGCTTTACTTAGTTGTACTCCTACATCTCGTAAAAGTAATCTTTTACATTGTTAAAATGATAGGAATGTTCTCAAATACTTGTGTTTGATTCCCATGACATTCCAGAATAGCGTTGAGAATTGTAGCTATTCGAGAATCATAGCGTTGAGAATAGTTGATTGTAACACAAGAAGATGTTACTCAAAGCAAGGCAGTTGAAACTTCTTATTATTTAAAACTAAAAAATTGTATTTTTTCGAGCCCACTTTGGGCTAAAAAATTGATGGCCGGAAGCGACGGCTTCTTCGGCTTCCCCTCTAAGTCGGTTCTGCCTAATCTATCTACCCGGCCCTTTCTTTCAAAATATCAAGTATGGAATTTGTTTCTAACGTGATTGCAAAGGCTAGGATGACCCTCTCTCTCCTGTATCATTTAGGAACTAGTGGAGAAATTTGCAAGAGAGACCATTTTTGAAAAAGTAAAAACTGGTTTCAGAAAATAAAATTTTCTTTTTGAAAATAGGTTGACACAAACATATTTTCCGCTTTCACTTTTTTTTAGAAAAAGTAAAAACTAATTTCAGCAAACAGAAAAGTGGCAGTGTAATAAAACATAGCCTTAGTGTTCAGCAAAAATGCTTACATCTATACCTCATATAGCTCATATCAGAGTTAGCATTGGTATAAAAGTAAGCATTTTTGAAGAAAGAATAAGTTACAATTACTATACCATACTACAGAATTATCACGAAGTCGTGGGTCTCAGATCCACCAATAATTGGGCAGGAACAACGCGAAGATGAACAACTCTGGATAGCCCTAAGCAATTGTGAACAAGAAAAGTTGATGTGGGCATGCGGATGCCCGATCTTTCTCTCTCCTCGGCAAAGGGATTTCGTCTCCCCCCCCCCCCCCCCCCCCCCCCCCCCCCCCCTTTTGTTTTGAGAAGAGAGAAATGCTGCTGGTTCGCGGGAGCGCTTTTAAGCTGGACGATAAGCGCTTGCGAAAATACAGAGAGTCGCCACTTGGGTTTGAAGGTCTGACACCCAAGGAACCGTATTTCGAAGCACTTGCCGCGCTTGTTTGATTTGAAAAGGTTAAGGAACCAGTCCGTCATAACCATATCTGGGTTCGGGAGCCAGGTTACGAGAGGGAAAGGGTTTTATGGCACCCCTCTCACCCAATCCGGAGATCGGTCTCTACTTAGGCATTTGCGAAAAAATGTTTGTTTTTACAATTCCATTTAATTAATCAAATTTTAACCAATTAGGGCGGGGAACAGTTAATCGGAGATTAAAGCTGTAACAATTTGCAAGATGTGATAGATAATAGCATGGATGGATTTGGTGACGGAAAATGAATGAGATAACTTTTAACACTGATTTCAAGATGTCAAAACAGTGCCTTGGCTTGAGTTTGTCATAGGCGATGGCCAACTTGCATGCGTAGAAGTTTTTGCATGCAAATCAAACCATCGCGCGACACTCTCAATCCATCGCGCGAGTGTTGGCATCCCATCAACAGGTTAAATTTCATCTCCTTTTGGGCTCTGGAAGGACCAGTGCACACCCAGAGTCAAACCAAGCAGTCTATATGTACTGAAAATGACTAATTATTACAATAAGAATCAATAGGCACAGGGTGCAACCCTTAAACAATGAGGGTATCAAAATAGAGGCAGAAAGCCTAGCTGCCCATGTAAGGGCAATTACTGGAAATAGGAGAACCATCGCGCGATGGAGTCAGACCATCGCGCGAGTGTTCTGACTGGACTTCCAAGAATTGCTTTACATGCCTGGGCTCTGAGACATATTCAGAAGCAACCCAAGGGCATTTCAAAGCAAACAGACGAGCAAACTAAGCTAGCCTACATATTTTTTAACGTGCATGATCAGTGAAATACACTTAGTATTTTTAACAGAAAGGTAAATAATCACATAAATTGGCATGGATCAGGATCTCACCCCCACGAGAACCTTATCACGCAAATGAGAACCATCGCGCGATGGAGTGGGTATCTCGCGCGTGGGTTTGCCTGTCCACAGAGACTTGTAAATTTGCTGGCTTTAGGATCAAGACTGGTATTGATTACCAATCTTGGCCCTGTCAGCCCCCCTCAGGGATCAAAACAGTGAATAACAAGAGATATACCTTTGCTTGGATGTATTGAATATGGCTTGAATGGGGTGGTATGGCTTAGCAAATAAGCATATGGGAGTGATTTGAGCTGAGAGAAGTGATCAAGCTTGTAGTTATTGCTTCTCTCTTTGGAATTTTTTTGTAACCCTTTGGAATGAAGACCATGGGGGCTTTTTATAGAAAAAGGAGGGTTTGTTGGTGGTGATGCAAGGCAATGCAGCCAGCCAACAAGGCTGGCAGCACTTACTTGGTGGAGAAGTAGGGTATGAAGGTTGATGGGAGAGTGGGGGAAAGGTGGTGCAAGGGCAGCCCTGCAGAACGCTGTTCAGTCGACACAACAGGGTTGCACAGGCCTGTAGACCCCTGATCATCACAAAATCCAGCTGGAAACTACTGGATATGACAGGTGTTGACCATCGCGCGATGGAGTGAGACCATCGCGCGAGGGTTTTAGCTTCCCCGCGACGGTCAATCGGTCAAAGTTTGACTTTGACCACCACCTGGCAAGTAGAAAATCGCGCGAGAGACTCAGTGGGTTGCGCGATGGTTAAACCCTCAGTCAAGGTTTGAGTTTAAAGGTTTCGGGGTTATGGATGGGTTCCACACACACCAAGCTCAAGCCATTTCATTCTCTCAAGACTGTTTTCGACCCGATTCATCATCGGGGGAACAAGAAACTGAAAGAGAAGTAAAACAATTGGAAAATTAGATTGGGGTGTCTACAGTTGATAAAGCTTGTGCAAAGTTCAAAGGGCTTGGAGCTTGTTTCGGAAAGGTATATCCATATGCATGCATTATACATCTAGTCTAAACGATTTTCCATGCGTAATGAGTTTTTCTAATGCCTAAAGCTTTTCGGATGCGTTTGGTTGAATGAAATGAAATGTGAATAGGAATGGAATAGAATTTGAGGAATTGATAATAGAATAATCATTCTCATTTTCTCATGTTTGATTGTGCTAAGGAATAGTCATTCTCATCTCCAATAGAATAGTGTGGCAATAACAATTTTTGGAGTGACAATAGTAATTTTTGGAGTGGCAATAGCATTTTTTTTAGTAGCCATAGTAATTTTTGGAGTGGCAATAGTAAATGTTGTAGTGGCACTAGTAATTTTGGTGTGACAAAGAAATGGAATAACAATTCCTTAGTTTTTTGGATGAAATAACAATTCATTTACTAAGGTGAAAAGTGATTCTATTTGAAATCATCATTCCATTATTCAATGGTAAACCAAACATTGGAATGACTATTTCATTCCAACCTTGATAATTACATCCAACCAAACATACCCTTAGAGAATTACCCTTGATTAAACAGCTTAGGCTTTAGATTATTGTTTTTGCCTTTAATTAAATTCTTTGGTTAGCCTTGGTAAGGAGGAAAAACATGTCAAATTTGTCTTAGGCACGGAAAAGCCTTGCCTTCAATTTATGACCACTGAGTAGGGCTTTCCTTAGAGCTACCTAGCTAGCTGGCGTAAGTAGCGCTTCGGTGCGGTTCCTTAGCGCTTCTCCTAGCGAAAATGCAAGAGATTGAACAACGCTTCCTTTGCGCTCAAAAGCTTCTCCTGGCGCTGTGCAAGAGAATGAATGGTGCTTCCTTTGCGCCTCCTTGCGTGGGTAGCGTTCCGTGGCGCTACCTAAGGGCTGGTAGCGCCGCGCTAAAATGCACCAGATTACATCATTATTGCCCATGTGTCACGTTTTGATTGGCCCATGATTGGGCTCGTACTTGACACTATATATACTCATTTTTCTCCCAATTAGGGTACACACTTGCATCAGCCCACTTTTCAGAGGGAGAAAACCCTTTCCTATTTTACTCTTGGTGTGTTCAGGAAGCGGGGATCCTGCGGGGCGTTAGCGCCCAGCATGGGTGTTTGCGCCGATCTCCACCATCCTTCTCGGTAATCAATGGTTCAGATTCGTCGAAGACTATTAACTTGGCACTAACGCCTAGCAGGATCCCGAGTTCGTGTGTTCATGCATTAAAGATGATTTTAATTGCATAATCATATTTTTGTCAATCTATGAAAATACTCATTTCCCAAGTATTTTTCTAATTTGATTTAGTTTGGGTCAAAACCTTTGTTACTTTTTCATATACCTACAATCATGCCTTCAATCTACATTGGTCGGATGGTTTTGAAGCTGGCTTGAACCGGAGATCGAGGTGGTGATTCTCTAGGAGTCCATGGAATCAAGAAGGGGCACAAGGTGCTAATCAAGAAGCGAAGTTAAGTTTGACTTGGGGTAAAGTTGGTAATTTCTAGCTTGTATTCTTCTTGATCCTTTGATTTAAGGAAATAACAGTTATCAAGCAAGCATCGGTATGGCTCCTTATGAAGCTTTATATGACAAGCAGTGTAAGTCCCAGCTTGTTGGACAAAGGTAGATGAGACGACGCAATTACATGGACCCGATATCGTTCAGGAGACAACAGAAAAGATCAATCTCATTCAAGAAAGATTGGAAGCTGCTCAAAGTCGTCAGAAAAATTACGCGAATGCCGGAAAAAGGGAGGTGGAATTTCACGAAGGAGATTAGGTATTTCTAAAGATTTCACCAATGAAATGGGTATTGCGCTTTGGAAAGAAAGGGAAATTAAACCCCCGATACATTGATCCATTTGAGATCATAGAAAGAGTAGGGCCGGTAGCTTACCAGTTAGCCTTGACTCTCGAATTTGCCAACATCCACAATGTTTTCCACGTGTCAATGCTAAAGCCCTATGTGTCAGACCTATCACACATATTAGCCACGCCGCCAATAGAACTAAAGCAGGACTTAAGTTATGAAAGCAACGGGCTAGGATCCTGGATCGTCAAGAAAAACAGATAAGAAATAAAAAGAATTCCACTAGTTAAAGTCTGGTGGGATAACCATTCCGGTGGAGAAGCCACGTGGAAAAAAGAGGATGACATGAGAGCACGATACCTGGAGCTTTTTGAATAAAGTATGATCGCACTACGTTTAACTCCTAAGTTTCACCAAGTTTGGAGGACCAAACTTCTAAAGGTGAGGAGGATGTAAAGCCCTGACTTTTAAAAATACAAATAAGACGATAAAAATGATACAAATAAACTAATAAAGGGTTAACATTTAGCGGGCCGTTTACCGTTAGGATATAGATAAAAAAAATTTTATTCCCCAAGTATACTTTTTTTAGATATCATATCAACCTTGCTAACGATGCACCACGGCGTTAAATTGTGGCACAAGTCGCCACAAAACATTGTGTCGTGGGGTTTTTAGAAGAATAGTCCAGAGAAAGATTATTTTAGGTATCCCTAGATTTTATCCTAAGCATCAAAAGAATATTTTTGGCATCAAACCATAGATTTTGTTATTGTAAGAATAAGAATATTCTTGGCATCAAACCCCTAGATTTTATTATTCTAGTAATATGCTTGGGCACAAAAGAATATTCTTAAAATTATTCCACATAAGGTTAATTAAGGAAGGAATATGCTTGAGTTATTCTCTTAACCCTTGTCACGCCCTCGATTTTTAACATAAATTAACAATACTGTTTGAAATACAGAGTCCTCACAATCATACGTACATTACCCCCAAAATACAATACAGTTCCCAAATATACACAAACTGGCCTACAATTACAACTTTACAAAATAGGAGTTTCATGACAAACGATTAGTTCTACAAGAAATATAAAGTGCTTCCCAAAATAGCTTTACTTGATAACGTCAGCATGCACTCCTATTACTCCATGACCATGACCTGCAATGAACCTGAAATGGTAGGTTGAGCAAACACGTGCCCAGTAGAGAAATCTATACACCGGTTATGAGAAAAATACAATGAGTATGCTACTAGAGTGAATGAGTATAGATAGGTATGCTCCAAGAATTTATGACTATCGACAGGCAGCTCACTATGGCCAAAAGATCTTAAGCAATTCGATATGCACTACCCGACTGAATATAACCCACACGAGAACTAGTAACACCTCCACATCAATATACCTAATAAGTCAGAAACGGCTTTGATACCATACTATCACATTTCATTCAATTTATCGCAATCTTTCCATTTCTCGTTTCATCATCGAATCTCTTTATTTCAAAACTTTTCCTTTCTTTTAATCAAGTGCTTCCCATCAATAGTCACTAGGGTCACCTCGGGTCTAGTTCCCTCGAGCGTAGGGTCACCCCGAGTCTATTCCCTCAATAATAGTAATCAGTGGGGTCACCTCGGGTCTAGTTCCCTCGAGCGCAGGGTCACCCCGAGTCTATTCCCTCAATAATAATAACAGTTTGGGTCACCTCGGGTCTAGTTCCCTCTAGCGCAGGGTCACCCCGAGTCTTTTCCCTCAATAACGACCACTTGGGTCACATCTCACACTTTCATAATCAATTTTATCATCAGTCTGTTCGTAAATCAATCTCATTCAATTTATGTCACAATAACCAGTCATGTTATCACCGTCTCATTCTTAATACAATCATTAGTACTCCCGTTTTCATAATCGACAGTCAATTAAAACGTTTATCAATTATCACATGTGTCCATATCGTTCCTTGAACATAACGCTACGCCCTATACAACACCTTAACCCATAAACGTCTTAATGACATTTTACCCACAACACTCACCATATCTTACACGACAATCTTACCCGTAAGTAACTCTATAACCTTCCACCCACTAGTATCGACATTTAAACGTCAAAAGACAACACCATTGGAAACTAATTGTTTAACGAATCAAGAGGACAGATGGTCCTGCTAGACATCCTCACATTTACCCATAACACTCACCATGGCACCCATATAGTCTACGGTACTCCTATTAATCTTACGGTACATTTCCTACTCAAACGACATTAATATTATACACTAATGAGTGTCAAGGGATAAGGTCAAACAACGAGTTACTAGGACAAGAGAAATCATGTCCGAAAGTGACTTAAACATGTTCTATTTACATAGGGAGCCATTACGACGGAACGAGAACAACCTTTGAAGTTGGCAAACTGACACACCTTCATTCCAACAGTCATAACTTTCTGTATACTAAGGTTTTTAAGGCGATTCTAGTGGCAAACGAAAGCTAACTTCAAGACCTTCGAATCGATATAAAGTTTTCATGAATCGGACATCGGACGAGGAAGTTATGGCCGTTCGAAGTGGGCTGAAACCCAGAAAACGAGACAGATTGCAGACCAGATTTCTAAAATCCACCATTAATTCAATTCTCAACGGTTTCGGGTGATTCAAGCGGCATTAGAACGGGCTCCAAGTCTACTCTATTTCATATGAAGGAACCAAAATTCAATCATGAGTTTAAGACAATGGAAAGCCTCATAAACAGTAACCCGTTTTCTGCAAAATTTCAGAAATTAACGGAACAAACTCAACAACAAAGAGAGGCACGATCTAGCTACATAAACACCGTATAAACGCATAACAAGAGTAAGAAATCCCTACCTCACGGGTTTTGAACAAAACCCGACCCTTTGACCAAGTCAACCGTAGCTCCACGAGGTCCGATCATGATTTTTCTTGGATATTTGGAAAGTCCGCACTCCGTAGAACAACTTTAATTCTTGGGCTTTGTCCGGAATCATCCCCTAAGTAGATGAAATCGAAGAGAGAAGAGAGGAGGAAGTGTTCGGAGGAGAGGAGGAGAGAGAGACTGCCGAGAGAGTGAGAGAAAAGAAAAAAAGACAATGGAGAAATAATTCTCCTGGGGAGAATTATAGAAGTGGGGAGCAATCCCCCGCTTCTCGCACCCACACTCACATGTGCACCCCTCACACAATTACCCTTATATCCTCCCACGAAGACGTCGCACTAAATATCCGTACCGTCTATCTCGACGGGCTGTACGCTAACAAAAGAAAAGAAAGAAAAAAAATATACGGCCTAAAAAAAATACGGGTCTCTACAACCCTTCTACTCTAAATACCACACCTGCATCAACACACACCTCACACAACACGACACACATGGCACACACCACCACTAGCAAGTAAATAGAAGGAAAAATAGAGGGAAGGAGAGGAGGAGAGGGGGGGAAAGAAATAGGGGAGAGAGAGAGAAAAAAAAAAGGAAGGGGATTGCAAGGAGGATCGATACGATTCAATAGATCTTACGGTTAATTTCAAAATCGAAGAGGTGAGTTATGAATTATCTCAGTTACATGAATTTTTGTAAGGATTATGTTTTGAACTTTCTAGAGTATGGCTATTTAACATTTAAATTCTTTTGTAGCAAATATGTCATGGAATTATGACGTTTTGCACAATTTACGAAAAGAAAAAAAAAAGTATTATCAATACATCCGAACGATGTTCCTGAAATCTAGAGAACGTTAAAGATACTAGTCGGAATGGTGTTATAAGGGCGGAATGGAAGGGGGCACAGCGTCCAATTGAATTGATCAATTCACGTTATGCGCGTTGGGGGTCGCTTCCTCATTACCGGCGGTAATCGTTGGATGGTATCATATTATTATGTTATGTGATATACAAAATTGTTTTGGTTACAACTTAAGCCATGAAAAACTGAAATTATGATATTGGTTACAGTTTAAGCCATGAAAAACTAAAATTATGGTTTTGATTACAGTTCAAGCCATGAAAACTGAAATTATGATTCCTGCTTTTCTTTGATAAAAAGAATTCCATGGTAGCTCATATAACTCTGGTAATTTATAATCTCACACAAACAATGACTTATGTTGTTGAATTCTTTTCTTTTCAGGTAATTAGAATTAGAAGGACGAGCGGATAACAATACTACAGAAGCTTATGTAATGGATATATAATGAATAAGAGGAAGATGTGATCTATGTTGCCGTTAGTATAATGAATAAATAAATCTAGTGACTTTTTAGTATTAGAAATGGCTTCCGCAATGTTAAACTTAATTGTTTTCAAAAATAGAGGCCTTTAGTGGAACGAACTCACTGGCCGGTCACGATATTCAAATCCGCTAAATTTGGGTCATGACAAGTTTTGTTGATGTAATCTTGAATAACAACTTCCTAATTTTTTTTTAACAATTTTGCATTTGCTTTGATTTCTTGAGCAATATCTTCTATTGAGAATAAGCAGTTTTAGTGTGAAGGTGCATGAAAGTTTTTAATTGTTTTATGCTAATACTTTTGAATTAGTGACTTTTGTCATGGGCACAATTGCACTCCTCAGATTTCAGAATTTAAATACACACTCCTCGACCAAGAAAAAAAATTACACACTCAATATTTCATCTTAGTCGCATTAAAAAATGTGTTGCGCCATGCCTTTACGCACAAACAATTTCTAGTATCTAATATCATTTAATGGCTTGGTTGAACAGTACCATGTTCGGAAGCGGGAGCACTGTAATCACAGCTGTCCATTTCTGCATTCAACGGTTTGGATATAAAATAAACTCTCCTGTGGAAGTGAATAATTATTTCTTGGAAGAGTTTTTAAAAAATCCTGACTGTTAAAAATACTTTCGAACGGTTAAAATTGCTCTCTCTCGTATCCATGTTCCCATGATGAACTCAGGGGTTAGCAGAACCAAATGACTATGGAACAAGGTTTAGAATTTTAAATTGCAATATAATTATGTTCAAGCGCCCCAAACTAAGAGATAGTAGACCTAACATGACTGAATTCATATATGAATTTTGTGAGCTTTTCCCCAGGGGTTCAAGCCATTTGTAAAAATAAAAATGATAAACGAGGACATATGGCTGGGGTGGTACAACCCATTGAGATGAAAGTCAATTCATTGTGAAAATGAATTACTCCAGTTCAAGGGATTCAAGTCCTTGATAAAAAGCCAAATTATGGGAATGAAGTGGTTCGGTTACAAACTCATAGTAAGCCAAATCACGAAAATAATCCGGTTTGTGGGTTCATTTTAAGCATTACCGATCTAGACAAAAAATTAGTTCACTCTCCATCAGCATTATGAGAGTACTATCATTTTGGGCGTTCTGATCACATTTTCGAGAGAAAAAAAAATCATTTGAGCACTATTATGGGCTCTTTGACAACAATTAACTAATATAAAGGGCTAAGTTGAAAGGCTTAGGTAGTTTCAGGTTAATTTGAAAAAGAAAGACAGTGTTAGAGGGAAGGCGTAGTTAAACCTATTTGAATATACATTAATTAGGGAGCCGCTATTCGCACATAACCTGTTTTTTTTCACTTAACCCATAAAATTTACTCCAAATAACCCATAAAATTCACTTAAACTTCCCAATATACCCCTCCCCTCCTAAAACACCTACCCTATCCCTCAAATAACACTTTCACCCTAAAATCAAAACAAAACCCTCTCTTCTTCTCTGCGTTCGTCTCTCTCTGCTCCATAGCCACCGCCCCAACGCAAGAGCCAGCACTGCCGCACCACCGCTGCCGGCCCGCCCCCCTAAACACGATTCTCCCACTTCAAGGTACGTCGTTCTCCCTCCTTCCCCTCTCATTCTCGTCTCTCCCTTTTCCGTCTATATACATACATACATACGTTGATGCCTTTTTTCAAAGATTTTCAAAGACAACTCATTTAAGCCCTGTAACAGAAAACTCATAAATTTGGGAAATTGATGTGGGTTTATCTTGTATTGGCTCGTTAGGATCTGCCTTGATTGCTGTTGTTTCTTGCTCTTCAGTTCTTCCAATCAAACCAGAGCTTTGGTCTGCAACTGTATTGGGTCTAAACCCAGATGGGTAATCTCCCACGGATCTTGTTGTCAAGGGCGGAACCAAGAATTGATTTTACCCCGGGCTAACCCAAAATCAGTGTTTTCAATTATTTAGATCGTATTGGGATACGTATCGCATATCTTAAAGATACGTTGTTGGAAGAGTAGAAATTTCTATTGTTCAGTTGAACAAGATTTTTGAAAAAGAGAGAATATTAAAAGAGTGGGGAATTAGACACTTGAACTCAACCTTTTTTTTTTTTTGGTTGATACAAAATAGGTAGAACTCATTCATATTTATTCTACTCCATGGAAGACTCTGGTACAAGGATATTTTCATACAAGATAAACTTTGAGATAATTCTAGAATTACACATGACTAATTCTCACAAAAAAATCTAGATATTTCACAAGTATATTCTAGAGTTTTTAAAGCTAAATATTTTAGAATTCCTAAAAACTAGATAACATTTATATTTTCTTCAATAATATAATCTATCTTTGGGTTTTGTCGATTGGACTTGTTTGGACATAACTTTCTTGTATCAAATACTAAATTTCGTGTATACTTCAACAATGTTAATCATAATTAACAGACAATTAAAAAGTAGATACACCTAATACCACCTACAAATTATGGTTACATTTTTAAAAAAAAATTAAGATGCAAAATTTCAAGTCTCTCAATTAGAACCTATTACATTAAGGTTTTCTATACCCTTTGTTAGGAAAAAAAAAAAAAGAGTCAAGCAAAATACAATCAAAGTATAGTTCTTTCTTCTATATAAGCCATACGTTGAGGCTGGATGTCTATCAAATGGTTTGAAAGATTCCATAATTAGATCAAACGACTTAGATTATGCATTCGGGGTTCCACTTCTTGAAATAAAGTTCAACTTTTTCTCAAAAAAAATCAGATGATACGTACCGAATTAGAATACGTGTATAAATCGTAGGATACACGGTCGTATAGTGTAATTTCTATACAAAAGGGATAGAGGGTGGAATACGTACCGTTCTCCGAATGAGACAATGCAAATCGTAGTATACATGTCATGTATTGTAGGTTTTTAGCAATTATTGACAAAATGGTGTATATAGTATGCATACGGATACGGGCAATCTCTAATAAATAAAGTTTATAATCCAATCCATGCACCGCACGTATGGCTAGTATCATCATACCATTGACCTTACATATTGTGAACTAGTGCTTGCCCATGCCTGAAGGTATAGCTCGAACGCTCAATTAAAGTTCTACCGTATATGAGTTTTACTTCCATAAAATCAATATAGATTGTATCGATTATCATATATATCAACTAAAGTTCTGCTTCCATAACAAATAAAATCAATCGTTTTAGATAAGTAAGTGTTTGAAAACTTGATCTTAGCCGTTGGTAGTGGATGATCTAGATTTATAGATACTCTTAACACTTGCTAACCATAGGATTTAGAAATGAAGGTCTAGGTTTATAACTACATATATAAGATTCAAAAATTGAGCTCTGTTATTATACAGATGTTCAGATTGTAACGAGTGTGAACATTGGATATCTATTCTTAGGAGTTAATATAGTGGTGTCTTTAAATACATAATATGAAAAAGTCGCTCCCAAAAAATTCTTGGACATCAACAAATCTCAAAAAATGCTTCAGATTTTTTGTTGTTATTACATTATAATTTAAACCTAAAAAAATAAGATTGTAAGAACAAAAAATTTAAGCACACAAAGCCCAATTTTTTGGTTTAGAATAAACCCTAAATGTCAGTCCTTCGCTCGATTTGAAAGATAGTAGCTTAATGAACCAATTTTAATCGACATCTTGACCAATGGATAGTTTGAAATCGCTTTTTAGGGTTTTTCCTGTGGCATCCGAATCAAAAGATTGAGCATCATGAGATTTCATGAAATTCCTTGAGTCAATTTAACTGAGTTTTCAGCTCTAAACAATCAACAACAACCCATGCCCTTGACGGTAGTAGAAAGGGAGAGTATAGGAGAGAAAGTAGGAAAGAGGGAGAGAAAATAGGTGGGTGGAATGGATTGGGCTAAAAAAAATGAATTAAGCAAAACTTGTACATATATATATATATATGAAAGCTGCTACAGACACATACAATCTGTGCACAGAGTGTGCACAGATTTCCTTGTGGGGCCTATCACGGGTCCCAAACAAATCATCCGAGCCATTCATTAAATATAAAACATTTTTCCAAGGGTCTCCATAAAAAATAAGCTCAATCAGATGCCTGTAGATATTTCATCCAACCATCTAACTTTTTATTCAGATTTCTGGATAATGAAAAGTTATATGGTTGGATTGAGTATCTTTAGGTATCAGATTGAGCTTATTTTTTACGGGGACCCTTGAAAAAATATTTTACATTTAATAAACGGCTCGGATGATTTGTGTGGAACCCGTGGTGGACCCCACAATGAAATCTGTGCACAATCTGTGCATAGATTGTATGTATGTGTAGACTTTCTGTATATATATATATACAATCCGGATTCCCTGAGGGATCCCGGATTTGGGTGTGGTGCGGGACTTTCATGTGGTTCGTTGGATTGAAATCAAACGGCCAGGATAAGAGATGGCATAAAAACCCCAAGTAATTACACTTTGCCCCCCTAAAGCCCTGACACTTCCCCCCTTTGAGCCATTCACGCAGAACAGAGAGAGAAAGAGAGAGAGAGGCGACGCAAGAGAAACGAAGAACGAAGCTGCTGTCGACGATTGAAGCCCGACGAACGAACGAATATTCACCCAATCGTTCGTTCGAAGATCCACCGAGGTTTGTCTGTCATCTTTTTCTCTCGGAAAAAAAAAAAATTTTCTGGATCGTAAGAAAATTTTTCTCAAAATGACCTAGGCTATAGCCTACCTTAGCCTTCAAGTACTTCCGCCCTTGCTTGTTGTGGTCTTAGGGGGTTTATCTCTCTGAAATGGAAGTCGGTCTGCCCCCTAAAAAACCCTTCTTTCTTTTGTTGGCTATTTCTCTGTAAAGAAAACATAGAAAAAAAATTTCCCAGTGTTGAATGCTTTTGAAATCATGTAAACATTGTTTGTGAGGAAGAGGAAGATACCGTCCTTAAGGATGAGGAGGTGAAAAATTTTCAATTTGACAAAAAAAAAAAAATGAAATATGTAAGTTCAAGGTGGGTAAATCGGTTGAAGGTGGGTTTCATATGGTTATGGTTTAGGTCTTTGTTGTGAATTGAGGTAGCTTTTAGTAATTGGAGATTGAGACATAACTTCCTCTTTTTAGCTTTTCAACATTTTCCTCTGCATGATTTATAAGACCGGTTATAAAGTCATTAATAATTGTGAGGGTCTTCACAATTTTGATACACAGAATATGTGCGACATTGTATCAGCTTATGAGTTACCATTTCCCTTTGTTTCAGTCCAAGCATACCAAGCCTGACATTGGCATGGAAGAGATCAAGGCAATGGCAAATACAGAGGAGAAGGAAACAGCTGCAGCAATCAGGGTAACTACTGTTGGACTGTATCTGTTTCTGCATTTAATTTCAATTGGTATCTACTGCTGGTCTGCTTAGTTTCTGGGGAAAGACACTGGCCTCCACTATATATGTTCAAATTTCGGTAAATAACTGTTGAACCACTATATACGAAAATCATATAGAGTATATATTTCGGTAAATAATTGTTAAAAAATAATTATATTTTGGTAACTACACGTCGAAAATATGTTCAAACTTTGGTAAACAACTGTCGAACTATCTATATAGGGAAAATCATACATACATTTCTGTAAATTCCTGTTGAAAACAAAATTATATTTCAGTAAAGTCATGCCGACAATATGTTCAATCTTTGGTAACCAACTGCCGAACTTAATACTATATGGGAAATCATACATACATCTCGGTAAATAGCTGTTGAAAACAACATTATATTTCAGTAACGACTTGTCGGAAATGCATCAAGAAACATATATTTCGGTAATTGGATGCTGAAAATGTATCTCAATTTCGGTAACTAACTGTCGATTATGGTAATATTTTACAGTGGTTAGCTACCGAAATTACAGTGGTTATTCTATTCAAACCAGAAACGTCGAAAACCCTCGAAAAACTGGATTTTGTAAACCTAGACGCCACAACAACAAAGCAAAGGCCATTGTAAACGGAAAAACTTACCTCCTCACGCGGCTTCCAAGATACAATGTCCATCACAGTATCTTTCTTCTCCTCTGCCATCATATGGTTGCCTATAGAATTTGATTTAATTTCAAAATCCAATCCTACAAGTGGTCAAAAAATGGATCAATGGAACGACTTGAACCTTCCATTGATACAATATTTGGTCCTTGCTCCTCCTCCATTGGAACAATAGGTATAAGAGTAAGTTGGTCATTTTACATTATGGGGTCATGTTGTAATTAGTTGAAAATTTTTAACGGGCTATGAGAGAAAATACGGGGCTGCGAATAGTTGCCCCCATTAACTAGGGTAAAACCCCTAAGAAAGCCACGCAGAAAAACCCTCAGAATCGACCAGAGCTCGATAGCTTCGGCAGCAATCAGCGTCTGGCAAAGAAAAGTACAGGTACCTCTCTTTTTCTTACTCTCTGTGTCCTCCCACTGCTGAAATGACGAACAGCCCTTTTAAGGGGTTCCTGATTCTCACCCTCCCCTCCTTCTGTAACCGTTTTCTCACCATTTTGATCATCCAAACGTGAGAGAGAGTCCCCTCTCCTTCAGTTTCTTTTCTTTCCTCCTGAAATCATTCAATCCAAAGAAATCTTCAAGATTTCTAGCAAACATATCAGTGATAGCAAAGGTGGCGTAGTATTTTAGATAGATGTAGATGGAGTATTTTCTATTCAGTACTATTTAAGTTGATTAATTGTTTTTTCTTCGGTTGATTACTAGTTCAACATGGCAGAGGAAGAAGTAGTAGTGAAGTCATTCAAAGATCTTGGACTATGTGATCAGTTGTTAGAGGCATGTGACAATCTAGGTTGGAAACAACCATCCAAGATACAGGTCGAAGCCATTCCTCATGGACTTGAAGGTCCTTTCTCTTTGTTTATATCTATCTTATGCCTTCAAATTTTGCGTCTTTGTTGAATTTAATTAAAACCACTGTGTTTTGTTTTGGGATTCATTTTATATGCTGACCTTTTTGCGGTATGGAGTTTGTGTTTATAGGAAAGGACCTGATCGGGCTTGCACAAACAGGATCTGGTAAAACTGGAGCTTTCGCACTTCCTATTCTCCAAGCCCTTTTGGAAACTCCTCAAGCATTCTTCGCTTGTGTGCTCTCCCCCACACGGTTTGTCATATGAGCCATTTGTTTGATGCAAAAACAAAATGAACTTGTACATAATCTTCACCTATTTTGCGTCATCTTAATTTTTCCTTTTTATTGTAGGGAACTTGCTATCCAGATTGCTGAACAGTTTGAAGCTTTAGGGTCTGGTATCGGTTTAAAGTGTGCTGTGGTGAGTTTATGTTTGATATTTTTGTATTTCACATGTATAAGGTTTGTATGTCTTATGAGCTTTGATTGCTGCTATAACCAGATAGGTTCGTATCTTACTTACAATAACCCGTTATATGTAGTTATTACATGTCTGAAACTCAAGATGACCCAGAAGAAACTAAGCATAGACTTCACACCATGTTTTCCAAGGTAGATTTCAAATAGTCATATAATTACCATTGTATTCTTAAGTAGTCTTACTCATCAAACAAGTTTATATCGTACTGCGTCCAATTAGACTTTGTGTAATATAGTCAATCAGGGCATCATCTATGAACCTTTTCCTGCAACCAATTACAATTTGTTTGTTGCTATGCATTATAAGTGGGCTTTTGAGTAAGTGTTCACACAATTAGGGAGTCTGACTCGCTTGACCTCCATGCACTTTGTATACGACTATACGTTACTTCATTGGGAAAAGTATTATCCCATTACCAAATCTGTCCCATGGGCACCTTGTTTAGCAAGGGGCCTAACTTTGTCATATAATTTTCAATGCAAATTTGTATGAAAAGCATTTGAGGTGGTCTATTTAGATTGGGTTAGTGAATGGTTTTGCTTTCAAATGAAGTGAATACAACAAGGTCAGGATCCCAAAGGTACACAAAATAAAAGAACAAAACAAGATTGGGTAAAGTTCCTTACACAAACCATCTTACTCCTTTTACTTTGACTTTGTATTCTTGACCTTTTAACCTAATGGAAATATTATTATGTGGTTTTAACACTTTTAAAGAAGTCCATTTGATAGTCCTCAATTTGTTTGTGTTCTCCTAGAATGATCAAAGGTTGTAATAAGTGGGTTCAACATTTATTTTGCAGCTTGTTGGAGGGGTTGATCATGTGCAGCAAAGCATTGCCCTTGGGAAGCGGCCACATATTGTTGTGAGTGTTCCTTTATATAGCAGGATGACGTATTTTTTGTCCTTTTTTTCCGTACGAATTTGTGTGACCTGCTTGTTAAATCCTCACAAATTTTTTGTGCCACTTTCCGTAGTGAACTGGTAAACCACTTTGTGTACCTGGTACACATTTTGGCAAGTATATGTATTCTTCTAGTGTTGGCTATTAAAGGTTTGATTAGTACAAGTCAAAAAAAATTCCAAGCTCATTCGAGCTCTTTTTTAGGGTAGAAATACAATTTTTGATCTAGGTGTTTTGGGTGAGCTGAAGAGTGGAAAACTCTTTATGGCATTGTAGATTTGCAGACCAGAGAGGGAGGGGGAGAGAGAGAGAGTGCATGAGCAGGAATGTGGGAATTTCGAGGTGATAAGGTTTGTTAGAGATGTCACATCAAGTTATTAGACTAGTTGACGAATTCTAAAAATGATGGACTGAATCTCAAGCACGGACAGAGACAGAGATATGGACTCATGGCATAACCAAACCAAACCAAACCGAGCCTTGCGTCCCAATCACTTGGGGTCGGCTACATGAATCCGTTTCCTCCATTGAGCTCTGTCAAGAGCCACTTGTTCACATAGACCTATTAGACTCATATCTTTGCGCACTACAGCATCTAATGTCAATTTAGGTCTACCCCTCCCCGTAACATTGCTACCTAGAGCTATCCTATCCACCCTCTTTACTACTGCATCTTCCGGAAAATAGAAGAATAGATATTTTTATATATTTTAAAAATTCATACAAATATTTTATTCGTAAACACCCTAACTAGAAACCATTACTAACCTTACAAAGGGATGATCCACCAAAAGGCATACCAGGAGGCACAAGTTGCAAGTTTTTTTCCTTGTTAGTATAAATTTTAACCTTTGAACCAAGTTTTTTACATTGTAAAGTGACCCCATGTGTCTCCAATCTCCGCACTTGTCTCACCTGTTACACTTGTGTCTCAAATGTGTCGCGTGTTAAATTTTCTTGTGCCCCTGGTGTGTTGGACACGGATGATGGCAACCTTGTGTCTGATGGTTCATATTGCACTCTCTCTCTCTCTCTCTCTCTCTCTCTCTCTCTCTCTCTGTTGCAGGTGCCTATGAGCAATGTACCATAGGTACAATTGCTTCAACACACTTTCCCCTTTAGCCTCCAAACAATTAATTCTTAAGCTTGCAGTGTTGATGCGAAGCCTAAATCCTGCCCCATGAACGTAGGTTCTCGGGGCTATGCTTACCATTTTGACCGCGTTTTAGAGTTGAAATCAGAGCCCGGACTATGGTGTTGTCCTTTATGAAGCAGTTAACCGTAAATGGTGGGCGCCATGTTGTAGGATCCCATTGTGTTGTATGTACCTACAAACCCTTGTTTAGATAGTCGTTATGTGACATTGATTTGATAAGTTCCATTCTCTGATTCATTGATACCTTTTCTCACTTCATTTGCAGATGTGTTGGTTTTATTGCGGTAGTTTGTAGCATATTTTATCTTTTATCTCATCTCGTTGACTCCCCATTTTCATTTTTGGTATTAACTTAGTTTTTGTGCGTCTTTGTAGGTGGCAACTCCTGGTCGCCTTGAGGATCATCTGTCCAATACTAAAGGATTTTCTCTTCGTACTTTGAAATACTTGGTAAGATGTCTTTCTTTTTGTGATTTCCATGGTGGAATGGCTGTGAACTGTGCCAAATGCACTATTTTTCATGTTAGTATTTGTCATGCAGCTTTGTTGCGATCTTCTTGTGTTACGCTAGGGAAGCATATAATAGTTACATGCCAAAAGTACCCGCTGTTCTCTTTTGCATAGGGCTGTAATCAAGCCGAGCATTGGCATGTTCCAGCTCAGCTCAGTAAAGCTCAAGGTTGAATTGAGCTAAGACAACTGGGCTCAAGCTCGGCTTAGCAAGCATATACGAAGCTCGAGTTCGGCTCGTTACAACTTGATCTTTGATAAACGAGCTTGCTCGGTTCTTTCCTTTCCAGTTCAAAAAAACTCCTTTAAATCCAAAAAAAAAGGGCACAAAATTCATTGGCTTTGTTCGGTTAAGGATTTAGTTTTAGTTTTGTTTCCAATCATTACCCTACTTTTTTCTCCAATCATTACCCTATTTTTTCAATTATTACTTTCTCATCTCTCTCTACCTCTATCCAATCATTACCCCTATTTTTAATTATTACTCTATTTCTCTCTCCACCCACTACCAAAACTAAACTAAACTAAACTTCCAACCAAACACTACCATTGTATCTCCTGAAATGCTTCTCAAAAACAAAAGAAATACCCACATCATACCAATTATACTATCATACCAACAAATCCACATATCGAAAATTGGAAACCACCCTTCTGAAAACCCTTTAACCAGAAACCACCTCTCCAAAAACCCAAACCCACAAATCGGAACACCCACAAAACCCACAATCTTTTGCGCAATCTTCTTTCAAACTGAAAACTCACCACAAATCAGTGGAGATCTGGTGGAGAGAGAGGTAGACAGAGAGAGTGAGATATCTTATGGGAAAATGAGAAAGATCGACACCGTAGGTGGCTTGAGAGTGAGATCGGAGCCCGATGGGACCTAAGTGCAACAGCTTGATTCAAGGTGGCCTGAGAGTGAGATTGACGAATGACACTGATGCAAACCCAAATACCCACAGGCCTCGTTTGATTCAGGGATTAAAACAGACAGGATTAAGAGTCCCAGGATTAGTTATTCTGGATTATTTTGTCCTGGTACTAATTTAGTCCTGAATCTTATACAATCCCATGTTTGATTTGCGCTGGATTAATATCGGGATATCCCATGCTAAGGCCAATCCCATGTTTGATTCTGTCATTAATTTTCAGGATTAATTTCAGGACTATTTCTCTCTTTCCCCCTTCTCGCAAGCATTCCAACTTAACTTCTCGGCATTCCATCCAAATTCTCAAGCAAAAAATCTGGGTATTCCAATTTATTTGTTCTAGCAAAAAATTCAAGGATTCAAAGAATCTGGGCATTCCAATTTATTTGTTAGAACAAATAAATTATCAAGCAAAAAATCTAGGCATTCCAAATTCTCAATCAAGGATTCAAAGAATTTGTTCTAGCACTTTTTCAGATCAAAAAGCCTTCTCAATTTATTTTCTTTTACCAATCAAAAGAACGTCTTTCTCTCAACACCCATGGAACTTGTAGCTCCTCGTCATATATCTCAATAGAAGTGGTATAACCTAGGCATGCTAACCAACAAGATGTGACATAACCCGTGCATTATAACATGCTAAAGCCAACCAAACAAAAAAAAAATTCTAACCAGCTAAAAGCCATCACATAACCAAACAAAAACTTATACTAAAGCCATCACATAACATGCTAAAGCCATCACAAAAAGGCATAACATAAAGTTACGCTCCTGTTCCAAAAGTGCATCACAAAAGGCATCACATTTGTTAAAAATGCACCCCACACTAACCAACGGAAGCTAAAATTAAACATAGTTTTAAGTTTTTGTTCCAAGTAGACTTGAAATTTATGGACACAAGTCACACAACTTCTTCACCATTATCATTTTTTCCTCATCATCAAGTCTGAAAAAGTGATCAACCATTTGTGCATCTTGGGTGATTGCCATTCTGGCAATGACCCTAGACTCAACTGTGATTGGAAGTTTCCTAAGTGCGTCATTAATTTCGGCTCTTTTCTTTGAGAGGTCATGTGCATAACCCATCCTACCTCCAAGCATCTCAAGCTTAGCATCAGACCTCTCAAAATATATCCCCAACTTGTCGGCAAAATTATTCATTCCAGCCAAGATGTTCTCAGAAACCTTTGCCTTTTTCTTTGAATGCTCTTCCGGTGACTTGTCAATTTTGTTCACCGTGGTTGAATCACCACCGGCTTCCTTGGGAGCCTCATCTAAGTTCTCAACCATATCAGCTGCACTCTCAACCATCTCTCCCGTTGCTCTGTCATTCCCAAAAATCATACACCAATATTCATAGTAAGGGAATGACTTGAACCTTAGCCCCTGCGCATTATTGTCTGTCTACAAAAAATTTAAAATGCAATGGTTATTTACATGGTTAACATGCTGTAAATTGCTAGACTTGATAAGGAAAAAAGATTACCTTGCAGTAGTCCTCCCAAGTTTTATCGTCCACTACTTCTATCATATGTGTTGAGTCATTCCATTCGAACCCAATAGAGCCACGCATAGCCTTGACAGAGTGAGTTTTTTTTCCAAACCTTCAACTTAGATGAAATATGAGGACTGGCACGAATGCTAGTGCCAGGCAAAGCAACAAGTAACATTCCCTTAACTTTCCTCAAGTATCCAGACTTGAAAGAATTTTCAATTCTTTCACCTTTGACAACCATTTCCTTCATCGCATTAAGAAGTGCATCTTCATCCCTTTGATTCCATGAACGCCTAATTGTATCAGCAACGTTTTCTTTGGCATTCCCTCCCTCCTTTGCCTTCCCTCCCTTCTTACAAGACTTAGTAGGCTTCTCCATCCCTAATATAGTCAATGCCCACATTCATTTTTACACAATTAAGCACATCAATGTCCACAAATTCATGTTCAAAGCCACAATTAAGGTCTTACAAACAAATACATGATCAAAACCCCAAATAAAGCCCAAAAACCAAATACGACATCAAACCCACAAATAAGTATTCAAAGAAGTACATAAAGTCGTACACATAGTACGTGATCAAAGCCACCAATAAAGTCTAAAAAAACAAATACATGATTAATGACATGATGTTACAAATAACAAGGGCACTCTAATTGCCACCATGGCCCTTTCGTGCTTGCCACTCTTGATAAATATGTTGTGCAAAGGCATCCCTCAAGTCAGTCCATTGACCCGATGTCTTGACTGTATCAATGTAGTCATCATCATTATCTTCCTCCTCGAGGTTATCAAGTTCATGTTCATGTGGGTCAACACTCTTATCTCTTTTCTAATGTGATTGTGGACTAGACAACATGTCGTAACAATACGACACTGTGTTCTAAGTATGAGTAACTCCTAAGAATAGCCCTTTGAATTTTTAACAAACCAAAAGTCCTCTCAATGACATTACGGGCTTGGGCTTGCTTCATATTGAAGTCCTCCTCATGGTCCTGAGGAGCTGGACCATCCCATTCTTTCAAATGGTAACGCTTTCCTCTGTATGGAGCTAAGAATCCTTCTGCATTTGTGTAGCCGGCTTCAACAAGGTAATACGAACCTGTGTATGATTGATTTACTAAGTTACATACTTTTTATTAAGAGAGAAATATGTTGATAAAGTTACATATGTAATAAAAAAAAAAATGCTTACTAGTGGGAATTTTTAGCCCATTTGTCCTAGTAATAGCATCGCACAAGATTCTAGAGTCTGCTGCTGACCCTTCCCAACCAGATAAGACATAGATTATGTTCATATCTGTGTTACAAACACCCAACACATTTGTTGCCAAATCTCCTTTTCAATTTCTATACATTGCTCTGACAGATGGATCAACTCGAACATCAATGTATATGCCATCTAGTGCCCCTAAACAATTCTAAAAATATTGCAAAAAGTTAATTATTTTTACTTAGAAACTTAAAATAACCGTATGAGTTATGTACTCAATTTCAAATGTTACCTTAAATTTTCCACCACCTATCATTTGTCTATGCTTGAGTTATAGGCTCAGGCTTGACGAGTAGTTGACATCATTGAAATGCCTACTAACAAACCTGACCGGAAGAAGTGGTGCTTAACAACTCTATTCCAGGAAGTGTACAAAATTATCGCAACTTTCTCCTCCAAACAAACTGACCTTGAATGGGACAACCCCCCAACTATTTCAATTAGGTTACATAGACGCATAAAGCAATTCCTATCCATCCGAAGTTGCTCCAAACAAGTTACGTCGCTACGACGCACTAACCGATTCATGTTATCTATTTGTTCTTGGAATGGGTTCGGTTCCATAAACCTAGATTCGTGTCGAGAGTAATATCTGTCAAGAGCAACTTGGACCACAATTATAGCCAAACCACACACCATTTTTTTCTGCCTGATCAAATGCGTCACTATGGTGAACACCTCGGTCTCCTCCGAAGTATAATCCAACTCATTTCCAGTGATATCCATCCACTAGCAAAATATCAAAGCAGAAAAAAACAGTGTTCTAGATACCAGTGTTAAAATAAAGTATACCAGTGTTCTAGATCTGGACACGCCTACACTGGTATATTGCTTACTCAATATACCCGTTCGGAAGTACCATATTCTTGGGTTTCAAAAAATCAACTAAAACATATTCTACGGTTTAGAAATAGTTTTATGTGACTAAAAACTATTAAAACTAAAACACATGAAGCAAAAATCGAAGCAGAAATCTCAAGATCTCAAACGAAACAAAGCAGGTTTCTCAAACGAACTCATTTCCAGAAATCTCAAGATCGAGCGAGAGAGAGAGACGAAGTACTAGGTTCGGAAGACAATCGCCAATTTTTCGAATCGCCTCAGAGTTGCTCTGGTGGAGAGGGAGAAGGTGCGGTGAGAAGAAGAAACGTGAAGAAGCAGCGTGGAAGCGATTCTTTTATAAGTGGCATTTTTGCAATTCTTGGGAAGTTCCCTTCCGGGTTTTTTTGTCCGGGATAAATACCCCCCCCCCCCCCCCCCCCGGTATTATATAATACACCCCATATAAGGATTAAAACAATCCCAGGATTACTAATCCCAACGTGTGAAATGGGAACCAAACGAGGGAAAACACGAGATTAGACGCTTTTAGTCCAATCCCAGACAGCTAATCCCTGAATCAAACGAGGCCATATAGATAATGTAGAGAGAGACTCCCAAAAGGGATACAAAAAAGACTAAGCTCTTGATAGATAATTGTTCCAAATGATAAAAGCTACCAAATGAAAGGACTCCAACACCTATATATAGATCCAATACAAAAGACATAAATACCCTTACTACATACTACATCATATTCCCCTACTAAAAAGAAACTTGTCCTCAAGTTACAGTAGTGTCCTCCGGCAAATAGGGCACCAAGTGTTGCACGTTGAATTTGATGCTCAAATGAGAGGGTAAGCGAACTTGATAAGCATTGTCATTGCACAAGACTTCACAATGACCCACTTTCCGATCGTTCAACTTCATGTAAGCACCGTGAGGATGCCTATCCTTGCTCAAAATAACCTAAACAAGATCCCTTTCGTTGAACAAAACCTCCCTTTTGTGTGCATCAACGTAGTCATATCTTCCGCCTTGGAGTGTCTCTTCTTAGGGGTTGGCAGAGGAACGAGGTCAACCACACTAGAAGGTTTCAACCCGTAAACCACTTCAAGTAGGGAAGAGTGTGGATGGTGCGGTTTAGAGAAGAATTAAGCAAACTCCGCGAAGGGAAGAATTCCATCCCAACTTTTTGGATGTTCACCAACTAAGCATTGCAACAAATTCCCAAGACTCTGGTTTACCACTTCCGTTTGACCATCAGTTTGAGGATGGAAGGAAGTACTAAAGCATAAGTTGGTACCAATCTTTTTCCACAAGGTCCTCCAAAAGTAGGCAAGGAACTTAGCATCCTATCGGAGACAATAGAAGTAGGGACACCATGCAACTTGTAGACCTCCTTGAAATAGAGATTGGCAATGTTAGTCACATCCATAGTCTTCTTACAATGTATGAAATGAGCCATTTTTTAGAACCGATCCACTACCACCATGATAGAATCACTCCACCTTTGCGTAGGAGGAAGCCCCAAGACAAAATCCATACTCACTCATTTCCAAGGACTTTTCGGCATCAGTAAAAGCAAATACAACCTCGCATTAGTGGCTATCCCCGTACTCCGTTGGCATGTTTGGCACCTTTGCACATAGCCCCCACATCTTTACTCATTCCTAGCCAATAGTATGCATCTTGAAACAGCGCTAGAATCTTATCCTTGCCAAAATGACCCAACTTGTGACTTTCGGCCAACAATTGCTCTCTTAAAGAGCATGTAAGGACACACAACTTGAGTTCTTTGAAGAGAAATCCATCCTTCAACGTGAAACATGGATCGGTAACCTTATCACCCTTTTGCAAAGCATCGATTATCTTACTAAAGTAAGGATCTTCAACATAGAAAGTACGAAATTCTTCAAAGCCAACAACCTTGTTCTTCATTTCTACCAAGAGAGCCACTCTTCTACTCAAACCATTGGCCACTTTGTTGAGAATCCCCGATTTATGCCTCAAAGAGAATTTGAATTGTTGTAGATAGGCCACCCATTTGGCATGCCGTTTATTGAGGTGGTGTTGGCTATTGATGTACTTAAGAACTTCTTGATCGGTGTTGAGAACAAATTCCTTGTAGACAAGGTAGATCCAATGCTTGATGGCTTGGACAATGGCATAGAATTCCAAGTCCTAAGTAGAGTACTTGAGTTTAGCACCGTTCAACTTCTCGCTAAAGAAAGCAATAGGTTGACCACCTTGGCTTAGGACTCCACCAATATCCACTCCCGAAGCATCACAATCAAGTTCAAAAGTTTTGTCAAAGTTGGGTAAGGCCAAGATAGGAGCTTCGGTAAGTTTGGACTTCAACAATTTGAAACTCTCGGTGGCTTCTTGGGACCATACAAACACCTTTGCTTGAGGCAATCGGTAAGAGGAGCCGCAATACTACTAAAGTTGGCAATGAACCTCTGGTAGAAAGTAGTTAACCCATGAAAACTCCTCACTTCATGAACACTACTAGGAGTTGACCATTCCATAATGGCCTTAATCTTATCTTCATCATGTAAATCCCTCTTGAAGACACAACATACCCTAAAAATACCACTTTATCAACGGCAAAACTGCACTTCAAGTTTCCATAGAATTTCTCTCTTCTCAAGATTTCAAAGACTTGTTGGAGGTGGCATGAGTGATCTTCAAGACACCGACTATACACCAAAATATCATCGAAGTACACAACTACACGTATACCGAAGAGAGGTTGAACCGTTGAAGCTTTGAGCATTGATAAGACTAAAAGGCATCACAAGTCATTCAAAAAGGCCATGAGGGGTCTTGAAAGCCGTTTTCCATTCATCTCCCGAGCGAACTCGAATTTGATGATAACTACATCTTAGATCAATCTTTGAGAAGACCTTTGAACGGGCAAGGCAATCCAACATATCATCTAGCCTTGGAATGGGGAAGCGGTATTTGATCTTGTTGATAGCTCTACTATCCACACACATTCTCCATGAACCATCCTTCTTCGGAGTCGAAAGAATCGGCACCACACAAGGGCTAAGGTTTGCCCTTATGTAGTCTTTCTCTAGAAGATCCTTAACTTGCCTTTGAATCTCTTCCCTCCCCCTCGGAGACATTCTATATGCGGGATTGTTCGGAAGGGGCTACCAAGTTAATACAATGTTGAATATCTCGCAAATGAGACAATTTGGGAGGCAACTCTCGAGGAAACACATCAACGTACTCCTTCAAAAGTTTAGAAACGGCCTTGGGAACATCCGAGCCTAGATGCTCTAATACCAAATAATGCAAACCCAAATACCCATAGATAATGCAGAGAGAGGAACTCCCAAAAGGGATACAAAAGAGACTAAGCTCTTGATAGATAATTGTTCAAATTTCAAAATGATAAAAGCTACCAAATGATAGAACTCCAACACCTATATATAGACCCAATACAAAAGACATAAATACCCTACTAAATACTACATAAGACGCCGAAAGTGGACGAACAACGGTAGGTGGTGGCCAGAGAGTGAGACCGGAGACCGTCGATGGCGGCTTGGGGTAGGGCGACAGCTTGAGACTGAGGTCACCACCCTCTTGCTCTCCTCCTTAGTAACAGTGGAAACGAAACAATAGAGACAGAGAATAAGGGAAAACCCTAAAATCTACATATATATAATCCGGCTCGCGAGCAGGTTCAAGCCGAGCCTTGGAGAGCTTGAGCTTGGCTCATTTGTTAAACAAGCTATAAAACCTTGCTGGAGCTCGTTCATGAACACCTTGAGTCGAGCCGTTACCAAGCTGAGCGAGCTAACGAATGACTCAATTCGCTTGCAACCCTACTTTTGCGTGGTGGTTGCATTTCGATTATCTGCTTTAGATTTCCTACACTGACCATGTTTTTTGACCCATTAATGGAAGAAATGAAGGGAGACTTGATGCATATACCTAATTTCACGATGCTATAAGTTGTACTTGAAGTCAATAAGAATCTTAAATTTATTGTAGCTGTTCCACTTGATTCGAATTATGTAGTCTATAAAGCTTGGAATTGGTGACGTACCTGCCAACTTCATGCACAAATGATGTGTGACATGAATGTTTGTGCCTAGAAAGGTGGCATATGCATGCAATCAAAATGTCAAAGGGAATCAAATATTCAAAGAAATGAGCAAAATCCCATTCAAGGGGATAAACTCCAAGGGGTAGAGAGAGAAACTATGTCTCAATCAATATATTCAATATGCTTAATAATCAAAAGCTACCTAAATGAAAGACCAACATACCTATTTATAGACTCAAGACCCTAATAACACTTAGGACACTAAAATGACATAAGTACCCTCAAAGCTATTGCATCATACACCTCCTTTAAAGAAAACAACTTGTCCTAAAGTTGGACTCAACACACAAGACAACTTATGAGGAAAACATAGAACTATTTATTATGCAGCTCCGATGTAGGCATGTGGCTGCATTTCCTTGATCCATGTCACCCTCATCACAACCAATCTTCAATATGAACTTCTTCTTGTATGCATCCACCGCGGCCATACTTAGGTGTGAATAAGCAATCCATTGGCATGTCTTCGGTACAACAAAACACCATCAAAAGATCTCTGAACACATACTGCCAAAATATACTTAGACCAATCATCATTCAAAGAATTAATAACGTGCATCACATCATACCCAAGACTTGCTCGAGTGAACACCATATCCAAGGAGTCTTCAAATTGTCCCATGAGTGCTTCCGCTTCTTTTGGTGAAGTCCAGGGGATGGGTGTGGAGAGAAGTGTTGACTTGAGGACCGATGTACCACAAACTTGAATATCTTGCAATTGAGACACCCTATGAGGCAAAACTTGGAAGCAATCCTTGATCTTTGGTTCGACCAACTCTTCATCAAATAATGGAGCTTCCAAATCATTCTCATACTCATCAAGTAGAGTATCTTGTACCAAAGGCAACTTGAAAGTCAAGTCTTGAGAGCAATCTTCAATCTCAAGGTCACGACTTCCCTCTTCTCCATAACCTTCTGCCAAAACTTCCTCACTATCTTGTCTAGGCCAAAGAAAACTTTCCTTGACAATATCAACAAGTCTTCCCTCTTCACTATCAATGTTGGACTCATTAAGATACTAAGCGAACCCGGGAACATCTTCAAAATCGACTCCAAAGTTTTCATTTGGATATTCATCAAAAATTGGAACATTAGTGTACTCATAATCATCATTACAACTTGGTTCTTTCACCTCCTTGACAGAGAGAGCATCAAGAACGGGCTCACAAGCCTTTTCACCAACTTTCAACTCAAGAAATGGTTCTCCAAGCTTGAAGCATTTGAATATTCCGCTGGGTGACGGATTTCTAGCCTCCAACGTGCCGATTAAAGGTTGATTTTCAGTGGGGACAGCCCCTAAAAACTTACTCTTACCAAAACTAGTCAAGGAATCGACATTGGGATGTTGGTGGAATGGTAAGAATTCCTCCTTGAGCTGCTTCTTCATCTTACCCCATTCCCTAATTCTTTCTTTGCCTATCCTTTGGCGACTATCTCTGAGTTGTGTCCACCAATCCGAAGCTGCCCCCTTAAGGCAAGTAAATGCCAACTTCACCTTCATTTCTTCGGTAAAATAACAGTATTCGAAAACATTCTCAATAGTGTTCAACCAACCAATGAACTCTAGTGGGCTTTCGCAAAACTTGGGAAGTTCATTATCAACATCGTTCACCGATGTGTATTCAAATCTAACCAAATTTGCGCTACGCCAATGCGGAGCACCATAACGATTTTTCAATACAATGGAATACTTCCTTTCGGTTGAACGTTGCAAACCTTGTCATACAAGGTAGCAACTTGTTCACTCAACTCTTTAATCTCATTCCGATTTGGATTGCCATGGTTGTAACCATCACCATCATTCACCATGAATGCTCTACCTCCCCTTCCTCTCCTACCTCTGCCTTGATAAGCCATTACCACACCAACAATTCACTACAAACAAGCAAAGGAACCTCAAAATAATCTCACCCAGTCAACTCGAGCAATCTACATGAACTCCGCGAGTTATGAGTCAACACAAGAGTTAGTCAACTCGATCAACAACGAATAAAGATCGACCAACAAATCGAGGTCGGATTTTCAGCAACCTCAATCCATGACATCAAACCAGCAAATTAACCAACAAACAACCTGTATTCTGCCCAAATACAAACCAAAATTGCACGAATCAATTCTGAAAATAAAAAATCCTACCCGTTCGAGTGTTTGCGAGCCACAAATGGGGTCAGAATCTCCGAATCAATCTCCTAGAGCCTCGATTATGGTTCACAACTTCACGCAGCCCCAGTACGTTCGATTAAGCTTCAATTTAAGAGTTTCTTACCACAGAGTAGCTTGAAATGGGTCAAGCTTGGAAATCACAAAGGAGCCTCGAAACAAGATCTGGGTCTGAAATTGTAATTCGAGCCTCAAAAATGGCTGGGTCAAATTTGAAACTGGAAATCAAAGGTCGATTAGGGGCTGGGTCAGCTCAAAATTCACCAACGAGTCCCTTCCAGGGTCTGCCGAGCCTCAAACAGGTCTGGGTCTCCCTCGAAATGAGCAAACGAGCGTCGAAATGGCTGCAAAAGGCTGGATCGAGTGGTGTTCAGGTACGAAAACACGTTGATAGCTCTAGATCTGAAGTTCTATGGCTCGTTTTGGTTTGAAAATCACAAGGACAGGTGGGAAATAGGATTTTGAGTACTGGGTCGAAGTCGAATGGCCTTAATCGAGAATCAATCGAGCGTGAAATCAGCTGGAAGTTGTTTTCAGTTGGCTGAACAGTGAAATCAGGTCCGGAATTGGTGAATCCATGGGTGTTTAGGGTCGGAATCGAAAGATTGGCTCTTGGGTTGAGTAGATCTGCAAATTATGAGTGAAATGGTGTCTCCGGCGAGATTTTCCGGCATTGCCTTAGGGTTCTGGTGAGGCTCCCAGCAAGGATTATGATTCCGGCGAGATGAGCAATGAGCTCAGGTGCTCTGATACCAAATGATGCAATCAAAATGTCAAAGGGAATCAAAGATTCAAAGAAATGAGCAAAATCTCATTCAAGGGGATAAACCCCAAAGGGTAGAGAGAGAAACTATGTCTCAATCAATATATTCAATATTCTTAATAATCAAAAGCTACCCAAATGAAAGACCAACACACCTATTTATAGACTCAAGACCCTAATAACACTAAGGAAACTAAAATGTCATAAGTACCCGTTTGCCATGCTTATAATGTTCGGCATGATGGCCGAATGCAAACCCGTTTGCCAAGGAAGTGTACTGCACTTATTCTTCGCTGTGTGGTTAAATACATTGTATATTTGACAGGTATTAGATGAAGCAGATAGGTTGCTGAATGAGGATTTTGAGAAAGCAATTGATAAGATTTTGGAAGCGATTCCTCGCGAGCGGAAGACATATTTATTCTCTGCTACTATGACAAAAAAGGTGAATGTTTAAATATTTTTTTCCATGTCCTCAAGGGAGTATTTTGTTTTACGAGTTCATTGAACAATATTGCCATGTAATTTGAAGAATTTGTGATAGATCTATTGCCTGTCATTTTTCTAACTGATTTTGCTTTTATTTATCTTTGTGGTTGAATAAAAATGTTGGGAGTTGCTAACTGCATCCGTAAACTGCAGTAAGTATCTTATGTCTAGTTCTTTTGTCATCCGATTGGTAGCGCTCTCACTCTTCATCCAATGCATTCACATCTTGTCACGGGTTTTTTCGAGCTATCCACCCTTTGTAACTTTTGAGTGAAACTCAGAGTTTGGATATGCAATTTCCAGAATAACAGAGAGTTACCTTAAGGGTATTTGATGCTTAGTTATCTGGACATAATCTGCCAGTAGACTTTAGCCCCATTTGCTAGAACTTATAAGCTAACTTATTTAGCTTATTTGCTTAAAAATTTGTAAATGAGTGGTGGTTGGTATCCATTATGAGTATTTACTTATTTTGCTTTTCCAGCTTATTTGACCAAAAAAAAGTGAGATTATTTTAAGCTCCAATTTGTAGCTTTTTTCAGCTCATTTGAAGTTGTAAAAATACGTTTTCCAGAAAAGCACTTAATTCAAGAGTCTTTCTATAGAATGATTATAGTTAATCTATACATTTACTTGATAATAAGCTATCTACCACTTTATTTAACGAACGGTATGAACTTTTATTTTAGGCTTATAAAAAGCTACACCAAACACATCTCCAACTTGTTAGGTTGTTCAGTGAATGATCAAAATAATCGTAATCTGAGAATCTAATTCATAAGTGATGACAAACGGGGCCTTTATGAATTCCTTGAAATGCATGATACCATTTCTCAAGGTTACGTTTCTCATTCCCACCTCCTATCTCTGCTATAGGTTAGCCGACCTTCAAGAAATAATTGATTCATGATCTTAAAATATGTACCTGAATTAAACTTAGTTATTGTTACGCAGCTCATTGTAAATTAACTGGCGGTTGCTTTCATAATGTGAAAATTTTAAACTTAGTTATTGTTACGCAGCTCTTGTCAATTGTTGAGGAGGAGCCCGTTTTCAAAACATTTTTAGGCTTAAGGAGATATTGAACACTCAATGCTCAAACCTAAGAGTTTGACGTTGGATAATAGGTTCCCTATGGCCTTGCCTCTACTGAGAAGGAATTTCATGCAATCCTCAACGTGTTAAGATGCTCAATTGGATTTGACTCGCATGAAAGGAAAAGAATATGAAGTTCAAGAAAGCCTTATGCTTTGAATGTGGGGAGTCCAAAAGCAGGGTTTCAAAGATTGGGTGACTTGTACTTCTGCATTCTATGATGTGTGTTCATATACTCTACCCTAGGTTGGCAGTGATTCAAAGACCCAAAAAGGAAAGGAGAAAGCCTTCCTTTGGATGTGAAGTCTCTGCTTCTACCAGTGCATTTGTATGTATGTGATGGGGTTTTCTACTGATTCTCAGTCACTTGATTGTGTTTGGAAAGAATCAAGTTACAGCAATTTTCCATTAAATCGTGTGCTGTTACTTTTTTTCCTCATTTGGTCCAACTTCTAGTATGATGGATGATGGAAGCAGGAAAGGGCACTTATTAGTGTTATTTTATAGGAACCATGTTTAATATATTTGGTGATTCGAAACTATGTTTTAAAACCTACAAGTTAGGAGAAAGAGTCATTAAAAGGCTGAAATGACCAAGTTCCTCCTTGTTTGATGCAGGTGCGGAAGCTCCAGAGGGCTTGTCTGAGGAATCCTGTGAAGGTATTCTAAATTACTATCTATCACTGCATCGTATATTGTTCTTAATTTTCTTCATTAGTTTCGTGACTAACGTCAAGTTGTAATTCCTTCCAGATTGAGGCCTCATCTAAATATTCCACTGTTGATACCCTAAAGCAACAATATCTTTTGGTGCCTTCGATGCACAAGGTTTCCTTCTATACCATTTTGTGTTGTATGCCATGTTTCATCTTTTTGAAGATTTTGAAAATGAATGCCAACTAGGGTATTGCTTTGTCGACAGCATTTATTTTGGATTTAAGGAAGAGTGATAATCTGCAAAATTGAGGGGAAAAGGGGGGAAACCGTGAATCCTTTAGGTTTATTCTACTACAGAAGTATGGTTGTTTGGGTTATGCATGAAACTGTTGCTCAAGGAGCGGCTATCAATGTCTTGGTAGTAAATTTGATCCAGCCGAAGCGGGAAAAGGCTAAATGTATCTTCTTGCAGTGGTTAAAGCTTGTGTTTATACTCCTGAGGTCGTTATGAAATAGCAGATGAATGGTTTTCTTTTCTCTCTCCCCACCTCCCCACCCCCACCCCGAAAATATAAATTTTAAAAACAGGAGGGATTGTTTCCAACCTTTCAAACTAATTTACTTCACCTTGATATAGTGATTGGGAAACTATGTAGTCACCTTTTGTCCGTGAAAGGAACATGTGGCCAACAATTTACGTAGCTGAAGCAAGGTTTGTCTCCGTGATCACCTGTCATTACTGCATTTCTGTAGGCCTGAATTGATTTTTAATTGTTGTCCACAGGAGTGCTATCTCATATATATCCTGACTGAGATGTCTGCAAGTACATCAATGGTTTTCACTCGAACATGTGATTCAACAAGCCTTCTGGCTCTAATGCTTCGAAACCTTGGTCTAAGAGCCATACCAATTAGTGGTCAAATGAGCCAGGTACATATATGGATGTTTTGTATTGGTTGACTGCATATGTTTGTTTGCCTTGTTTGTAATAGTCAGTGGTCTTTTTATCGCATGTTATTATTCCCAATATGCCCTCACCTTGTTTCACTCATGGCAGGCCAAAAGACTTGGAGCCTTAAACAAGTTCAAAGCTGGGGAGTGTAATATCCTTGTGTGCACTGATGTGGCCAGTAGAGGGCTTGATATTCCAAACGTTGATTTGGTTATCAATTATGATATCCCCTCAAATTCAAAGGTCAGGCTTCATTAGTACTTTGTGTTAAATTGTGTATATGGTATCTCATACCTGTCATTTGCATCTGGGGTCTTTTTTTCTTTACTGCTGTAGTTTTGGTGTGGGTTCGTTTACTTTAGAATTTATGCATTCATTGTACCCTTCTCCACCGAAGAACAATCTTTTCTTTCTAGCAAGTACCATCTAATATTCGTAATCACCATATACAATCTAGAGTTTGTTTCAAAATTAGGTCTGACCCGGTGGAACAGTGTTCTGTTTCGGTGGAAAGTTTTCCGTTTCGTCTTATGTCTTCATTTGTTGGCATTGTCTCAATTAGTAATCACAGTTGTTGATTACATTTCATCTTTTAACTAACACCTGGGTTATATGGTATGTTTCCTATTTGTTTGAGGTTGGAGTATGTGGTCTCCTTGTCTCACGAGTCAGGCTTGTTCACTTTTTTTTTTTGTTTTTTGAGTTTATTTCTAGTGCTCCTAAATTGTTACTCTTACCGAATTTCTTGCATTTGCCGTACTTATTTCGTTATTTTCGTATGGATTCTTGAAATCCCCTTGTTAGTCACAAGCATGCCTGGACATCGTTACAATTAATGCGCTGTGGATGCTAAAGTTACTGTAATTTAGGGAAAGAAAGTTGTTATCCTCCCATAATCTGCTGATTCTTATTGTTGCCATATATGAAATGTCCTGTAGGATTACATACATCGAGTTGGAAGAACTGCTCGGGCAGGGCGATCTGGTGTTGCAATCTCAATAGTCAGTCAGTATGAGTTCGAGTGGTATTTGCAGATAGAGAATCTTATTGGTAGGCAACAAATGTTTCGTTTGTTATTATAGGTGTTCACAGTTCAGATGAAAGAAGCTTATTCATTCTTCTGGTACAAGAAACATAAAAGTTAAACTGAGCCATTGAAACCATGAAACCACTTGTGGAATGCAGTTCCGTTTACTTCCGTATTACAGTTCCAAGCCTATTCCTATCGCCACTAACTCGTTTTAAGTTAAGCAGACATTTTCACATTATACACCTGATGATATTATGAACTTTGGACCAATTTTATCCTTCGTCCACTTATCCAATATAATTATGTGCCATCATTTAGCAATATTAAACATGGATTCATGAGGTCAAAACCATATCGAACCAAATGCGTTTGGTTTTCGATTTTGTGAACCAGGACCAAACCACTCTAAAATAAAACCGGTTCAAACTGTACAAATCACTCTGGCGGCTGGTTTAACGGTTCAATTCCCTCTTTTTCGGGGGTGTGGGTGGGGGGGAATGTTAATCCATGGGCAAGTCTTCTTAAGACTAGCATTGTGTTTTTCTTTCAGGGAAGAAGCTGCCGTTGTTTCCAGCTCAAGAAGAAGAAGTTCTGCTGCTGTTAGAGCGTGTCTCAGAGGCGAGAAGAATATCTATTATGGTATTGACTTCTTAGCTTTTCTATTTTTATCTGCAGTTAGTTTGCCTACCAATTAATTTCCTGGACTTGGAACACCTGTTGTAGCAATTGGGATTTGGAACCTAGCGAGTGATTGCGGTCTTCTTGTCTAGGCAATCGATGAAGTTTTATTGAAAGTTGTCTCATGTGGCCTTTTGCCAGCTTTAATTGTATCGTAATGTTCTCTTGATGGCTTTGTGTTCTATGGCATTCATCGTCTTTAGCTGCCTTGGATCTAATTTTACGCATAGGAGTTTGAGTGATAAAATGGGACTTCAGGTTGAAGCCAGAACCTAGTCAATTGGATTCATCCATTAGTGATTTATCGGTTCCATCAGCGAACAAATGATGCTAGTCGAAAATTGTACAAATTTACGATGACATTGGTCTCTGATCCGCCATATTAGTTTCCAGATATGTTTTGATTCTTGATTCAAAGGAATGCTTGTGATGATAGCATATCTCTTTGTTGTGAACACTTCTTTGACTTTTTGGTACAGACATTGTCCACTAAAGTTAGCCATTTTGACATGCCAAATTAACTGATTTAGACGATTGGAGTGAGAAACAAAGAGGGGATACCCAATCTGGACTGATCTTAAAGGCACACCATTTTCATCCCTGTCACCAGCCAGCCCCAACCCAGATGCACTCTCATCAGATGCTGGGATAATCAAGGAGAAAATAGAAAAACGAAGTGTCTAAGTAATTTGTTGAAAGACATTTTTTCAGTAATATCCACTGGAAGATTGTTTGGTGCTCTGTACCTTATTTCGTCTAATTAGTTGTCTGCGTGCTTGTTGCCTGAATAAGCCCTTTTCGAGTTTGGCATGGGATTTCTTAGCCCCATGCTTGGTTGTGCATGGATGCCTTACCCGCCGCCCTTGATAATTTACCATTTCACAGTAAGCAGTGGCATCTTTTCAGCTGGAAAAGCACCAGTGATCTTAATAAGCTTAAGAAGAACTATGCACCATCTAGAGGAAGAACTCATAGAACTCAAGCAAGAGAAGATCAAGCAGAGGGAGCAGCTTCGGCCATGGAGAGGTGATTACAGATGGTGGTGGGAGTAGACATGGAAGCCTCAGAGTTGCCCCCACTGTATGGTGTGTTGTAACCAAACCGAGCCTTGTGTCCCAATCAATTGGGGTCAGCTACATGAATCATGTTTTTCTATGAGCACTTGTCTAGGGTACCTCTTCATTTAGATTTAGTAAGCCCAAGTCCTTTCGACTGTAGGGTGTGTCGTCATCTCATAAAAGCATGTCCAAAAGTTTGTGGAAGCTGAAATGTGCTGGGTTCTGCGCTGTAGTCCAAACAAGGATGATGGTTCCGGTTCCGATATCCAGAATTAGATAAGTCAAAGCCAACTCAAGTGATGGTTGGACCCAAGTTAGCCACAGAAATGCAAGGAAAGATGGGTTAGTTTCCTTAATGATCATAAAGGAGTACTTGTTCCACCGATTCACTGAGCGAGAGCGCAAAAGCCTCCTTCATAAGAAATACCTAAAGAGCTGGTGTGCCTTGAGAGTGGTTTTTGTGTGCCTAATTGTTTGTATAGGTACAACTGTAACTGTATACGTCTGTTTAAGTTCTATGAAGACATTTGTTGTAAATAGAGGATTAAATAAAACCCAATTGTTTGGTTAATTGATCGTAAGGAAAAATGTTGTCAGATTGGTAGGTTAATAGGTTTCACTGGAGCACAAGGTTCCTAGGTGGTTGAAGTTCTTTTCTTTTTCCATTTTTCCCGGAAGCCCCTATCAATGTTCACCATTGCATATTTAGCGTAGAGTTGTCGTTTGAACTTTTTTAACATTCTGGAAGAAACATGATGTAACTTGTGCATTGTTGCTTATTACAGATTACACGTCTTTTTTCTGTTACTAATGTCCTTGTGAAATGTTTTATACTTGTAACGTCTTCTTTTAATTTCTTTCTTCTGTTTTCGAACTTCTATAGAAAATCAAAGAAAATGGTGGGAAGAATAAGAGAAGAAGTGGAGGAGATGAGGGCGAGGAAGAAGTTGAGAGATATGTGAAAGGAAAAGCAATTAAGAAGTCAAAGAAAAGATGATGGAAAGAGCAGCAGTCAAACAGCGCATGAATGTGAGATCCTCCTGGCAAATTTTGTTTGCTTTTCTGTCACATTTTTGCTGTTGTAACTCGTGAGTTCTCTAATGTGTGACATAAACCAGGCTACAATTCAGCTATTCTATTTTGTAAGAACCCAAGTTTTTCATTGCCTTATTGGTGTTCCTAAGCTATTTTAGTCTTATAAGCTGTATTCAGAACGTGCACCTAACACTAAACACGTGTTCTCTAAACTTAAAAATGGCTATGAGGCCTTAATAAGCTGCTTAGGTGCACCAGACACTCTGTTCAGAAAGTTACTCTAATTGAATCTGTAACCTTTGCCAGGCAACTACGATATTATTACAAGAAACTTCTGATCATGTCCAGTCATTCATTTTCTCCCATGTTATCTTGTGGTCTCGCTTACCGCGGGATGTATTATAATAAGACACTCTGTTCAGAAAGTTACTCTAATTGAATCTGTAACCTTTGCCAGGCAACTACGATATTATTACAAGAAACTTCTGATCATGTCCAGTCATTCATTTTCTCCCATGTTATCTTGTGGTCTCGCTTACCGTGGGATGTATTATAATAAGAGAATGACAGAAGAAGAGAATAGTTCCAAAATAAATTTGCTGACATAGATCTTCAAATATGGTTTAATTTTGATTTTGCTACCTCCATTGGAGATGATGTATGGGTTTGTTCTTCCTAAAGTTTGCTCTGGTACTTTTCATTACTGATTGTTGTTTATGGAGTACTTTTTTTGTTTAGTTTTTTGTCATAATTTGTGGGACTAATCATTCGGCTCAATGAAAGAAATTCAAAAACAAAATATTGACTGAAGTTGAAAAAAGTTCATATAGAACAATGACAAATAGGCAACTATTTGGGTTTTTTTTTTTTCCAGTCTTCAATGGTTGCTTTTCGTCGGAATATTTTTTTACTTTTTAAACTTCTTTCGTCGAGACAACTGACCAATTCAAAAAGTAACATGAATCTAACAAAGAAAACCCTAGAAAAGGCACAGAAAATCCTACTATATAATCAATGAGAGCTCAACGACTCCAATAACAATCAGCATTTGGCAAAGAAAACCTAGAATTGACAAAAGCTCAACAACTTCGACAACAATTGGTGTTCGACGAAGAAAAGAACAAAGCTCTCTCTCTCTCTCTCTCTCTCTCTCTCTCTTTGTATTTTTATGGTCGCTACCTCCCTTTTATTTTATGTGTTAGTTTATTTCTATGGTCGTCTTAGAAGATTCTCAAAATGAAAAGGACTTCGAATATTTTTACTTTTCGGACAATGATTATAAAGATTGGTTTCAGCTGCCAAATGAAATTTTCCTAGATTCCGAAAAATTTAAAAATATGAAAAATACAAGAGAAGCTAATTAAACCCGATTCAACACAAAATTCCATCAAGCATTTTCTGGATTTTTATTATTACTTAAGTCTATTTTGTAAAAAAATAAAATAAAATAAAATAAAAAATGGATTTTAGTCGAAGGAGAATTTTGTCTGCTTTATAATTTCCCGCAAGTAGTAAATCGCCTCTTTGGATTGAGGGATTTCAAAGGAAAGGAAAAGAAAAGAAAGAGTTAAAATCACTCATTTGAGTAGAGTATTTTGGTGAGAAAAGTGAAATTAAATTTTTGATTGGCTCTCAAAAACGAGATAACAATGCATAGAGATGAAAAAATAGACAAGCTTTCGATCGCATGGAAATCGACTTCCTAAAGGACACAAAAGACTAACAAAAGGTTTCCTAGTGACCTTAAGTAGGACCGTCCCTTGTACGATCCACCACCAGGCAATGAAAAAAATCATTGTCCATTCGAATCCACTTATTCAAGTTTAATCTCTATCGCACTACTTGTTTAAGTTCTATTTTGGTTTGAATCCACTCTGGTCAAAACCCCACACATAAAAGCATTCGCTAAATGCACTAGACAAGACAGGAACAAAGTGTTGCTCAAGCATCATTAAGGGCAAGAACTCCAGGAAGTGGTTTTCCCTCGAGAAGTTCCAAGCTGGCACCGCCTCCAGTTGAGATGTGGCTCATCTTTTCCGCTAGGCCAACCTTCTCCACCGCTGCAACAGAGTCGCCGCCTCCAATTATTGTTGTCACCCCCTTTCCACTAAGGTCTGCCAATTTCTTTGCAACTGCCTGCTCATAAACAAAATAGTATTCTGTTAGGGCTCCAAGGCAAAGAGGGAAGAGGTTTCAACTATAAGAAATGTAAACGTATCAAATGCTTGACCATTCTTGTATAGCATGAGGCCAATGCTAATGCTAGATGTAAGAGGGCACGTAAGTTGTTTCGTGTACCTCCGTTCCTGCAGCAAACTTGTCAAACTCAAAAACGCCCATAGGTCCATTCCAAATAACAGTTTTGGTGGTATCCAAGGCTTCCCCAAAGGCCTTAATTGAATCAGGTCCGATATCCAATCCCATCCAACCATCAGGGATACCAGATGCTGGAACAGTCTGCAAGACATAATGAAAAATGTATTAAACCTCTTGCACCAAGAATTAGTAAAGAAAATATTTGCACTCAAACACAGGACCAAAATCATGCAAATCAAATTAGAAGGATAGATTTCCTTTCAGTCTGTTTGAAGGTAACAAGCACTCTATGAAATTGATAAAAATTGCGGTATGGATAAAGATGTTAAGTTGGATTTCACTTCAAACTACTCATGAAAACCTGGTCAGAACTTCAGTTAATTGAAGGGGTGGAAAAGGAATAACCTTGCTATTGGCATCAGCAGCAAACTTGTCAGCAATAACTACATCAGAAGGCAGCATCAAAGACACCCCTTTAAACTTTGCCTTCTCAAGAAGGGATGTTGCAAGATCAAGCTTGTCTTCCTCCACAAGTGATGATCCAACTGAGTGACCTTCGGCCTTGTAGAACGTAAAAATCATACCTCCACCAAGCAACAGAATGTCAACCTTCTCCAACAATGACTCAATCACACCGATCTTACTTGACACCTTGGATCCACCAACGATCGCAGCAAATGGTCTTTTGGGATTTGACACGGCTCCAACAAGATAGTCAAGTTCCTTAGACCAAAGGAGAAGTCAACATGTCCAGTTAACTTAAGAAATAGTAGTTACCACTCACCAATAATTAAATAAACAACTAAGAAATAGTTTCAGCTCTACCAGATGCAAAATTCCGTATAAATATAAAATTAAGTAGGATAACATGGATGACACCATCATTCATATGTGGGCTGAACAAGAAAATCAAAATTAAGTCTCTAACTATCATCCAGCAGGAATATCTTTTATTTACGCAAGGGAATAGTTCTCTGCTTAGCATATCACGTTGGGTCAATTTTACATGAAGAAGAATTAGCTATTGTGATTGCTGGGCTCACAAAGTAAAACCAAACAACTGGTGACAGCCCACCCTTCTTTAGCAGCTTATTTAAGCTCATTGTGAGGCACATACCAAGCTCCAGACCTCTCATGGCATCTTGATTCTTGACAAACTAGACTATCAAACGAATACTGGAAGATTCAATTTAAGTCCCCTAACAATTTCTTCAATAATTTTTAATTGTGATTATAATGTAGCTCAACTGATGCACATAATGTAGCTCAACTGATGCACACAGTACCATGTGATCTTAGTAAATGAAGTCCAAGATTGGGACTGAGCATACAACATGTGCTAATGCAAATTCAGATCACTCTTTATCAATTGATCAGACAATCAAAACCTATACAGCATGGACACGAATACGGATACGGACATGGGACACAACAATTCTAAAAAAATGGGGATACGGACACGGTGGGGACACGCCACATGTATAAATAAATATATGTACATTTATATAAAAAAAAATTATGAACCGTTGTATATGAATAATTTCACAAATTGTATAAATTTTTTCAAAGGGAAAATTATAGTTTAACCCAAATGTTTTGAATAATTTCATATTAACCCCAGAAATTTAAAAAAAAATATTACATTTTGACCCCCAGAGTGTACCTAGCCGTGTCCCCTATCAAAAAAATCATAAAAATTATTGGACACGCCATGTGACGTATCCAATACGTGTCCCCGCCGTGTCCCCGTGTCCAATACATGGACACGGCGCCCTTTTGGAGTGTCGGTGTACATAGATCAAAACCTCAAAAACATCAAAGCCACGATTCGCATATTGTTCTCCAAGAATTGTGCTGAATATTAATACATTTTAACCAAATTTTATTTGCATAATAAATGTATATTACCGGTAAAATTTAGTATTTTAGTTCCTTTAAGAAAGTACCCAAATGAATATAAACCAGGTAATTATTGGATGTACAGACCTTCTGCATAAGGAATCCGGCGACCGAAGGCTTCAAGTACTTAGCCACTCCTTCGGTGGAAGCATGTGCTCTATGAGCAGTTCCAAATGCATCATTCACGTAGAGATCAGCGAGCGATGCTAGCTTCTTGGCAAATTCAGGATCATTCTTCTCTTCCTCCTTATAGAACCTCACATTCTCTAGAAGCAGGACACTCCCATCTGGCAATGCAGCCACCATTTTTTCAACTTCTTCGCCAATGCAGTCATTCACCATCCTGACCTGTTGGAGGACACAAACAAGATCAGTAGATATTCACCGAAATAACCACATTAGTGACTGCAAACAATGTCGAGTCAAATGAATCTTATACTTAAGTTGGAATAAACAAACCTCAACACCAAGAAGTTCAGACAACCTTGGCACAAGAGGCTTCAAGCTGTACTTCGGTGTGACACCCTTTGGGCGTCCCTGCAACCCGCGTTTCAGAAGTTGAATGAGTTTCATCTTTGGTACAAATGATCGTATAAATTGCTGTACAAAATCATAGCAATACTTTCAAAAGGGAATCAAACCTAAACTCCAAGACTTCGTCCTATTGCATGATGGAATAAGAAGGAATAAACACATCTTGCCATCAGCCACAGGAGAAAATGTAAAACAAATTTAGGGTAGATCAAGACAGGATTCTATTGCAGAGTTTCTTCTTCTTCCCTTCCCCCTCTCCCTCTCCCTCCCCCTCCCCCTCCCCCTCCCCCACCCCTAAAATCCAAAAAAAAACTCAACAACAAATGGAAAAAAACTTTGTGATCCTCAGTTACTACCAGTGAGAGAAAAAACTAGTAGCCCTCTAGGTGTTACTTTTTCAACGAAAACAGTGGATAATTTCCCCGACAAGCAACTAAAGGAAGAAACAATACTACATTAAGCATTGAGTCTCCATCAATCAATGGAAAAACAATAAAGGAAAAAAATCTAAACTAAACAATGGATTCAGATATTTCATATTTCTCACTCATCAAACATGCCAATAATAAACATATTGCAGAAATAAACAAATATGCAATTCAATACCCACACAATGTCATAATCCACAAAAGGTACAAAACTCTATATCATACCACACAGCAACAAGAACTCAAGCAAACAAAATGGTTCACCTAGCCCCAGAACACCACCACGTATCAACTTTGATGACTACCTAAACTTGTAGCTTTTATCGGTAGAAAAAGCAACAAGATAGACCAAAATAACCCTAGAACAATAAAGCTACCAACTAGGACAAAATCCAGTCCAAGAAACCCTATTTCCTATCCTCAAAAGTTCAACCTCCTGGGAGATAGATGTATAGGCTTGGTAACAAAGTTAAGATGGTTTCCAACGCTACAGAAAAAAGCCAGAACCCAAGCACTCCTATGAACCTCTAACAGTCCAACTATAAAACAAAAGGGATATGAGCAAAAATGGTCTGTGTAGGGATATGAGCAAAAAGGATTCTAACTTGACAGGTCACAAGTTACTACCAAGAGATCATGACATTGGGCTAAACAAGAAAACAATGTTCCTTGATCAACAAAAAAATGACAAGTGACAACACACAGCTATGGATAAAATCCAAGAAGTAAAGACCATTTTCTAAAATAAATTAGGCAGTGCAAAATATACTCCACCAAATTAGTTTCAAATCTGCCGTGAGCCACCAAAGAAACTTTTACATCAATAACAAATACGAGTGCTTCATCAATAAATGCCCTGAATATGAAGTGATCGACGCAATGAGTTAGAAAAACTAGAACAGTAGCTTTTTGGCCTTTTGTTCTAGGCTCTAATTTGTGCATAGGTGGCATCCCTTGATGCCTTTCCAATAAATTCATTACTTATCAGAAAAAAGGATTTTAGAAGAACACGAATTCGTCGAATTGTAGAAACGAGAAAATATGTATCTCTTGTAAAAAGTCCCCCTTTAATATCACAAGAAGGTTGGCACACACTATGCGGGTGCACATATTTAGGTTTGTTGTGCATAGTGGGGTAGTTGTCATGATTTGGTGGTTTTTAATCAATTTCTCTTTTGCCCAGGTGTAACCACCCATGTCAAGTTATAATTAATGCATTAACTGATTTTGGAGAGAGGTATTATTGAAACTAGAGGCAGGGGCACACGCAATGCGTATGCAAGTCGGATTTTCACTACATTTGTAAAAATTTGATTAAACAATAAGTGAGAAGCATTTTTACAAAAATGTTGTGAAAATCCGACTTGCACACGCCTCGCTTCTGCCCCGGCCTCTAGTATATATAACTTCAGTTAAGCCCAATCTATCATCCATTTTAGAACCCTATTATACACTCCCAATTCGTGCACTCATCCATCCGAGCATGTAATTTTAAATTTACTTAAACATGGCCCATCACGTAAATGTTGGGTGAAAATTGCGGAAACCTTAAAAAAGCCAAGGAGGCAAGGAAAAAATAAAAATCAATCAAAATAGTAACAATTGCCTTTGCTGCATGAGAACTCAACTCTAGGTTGGCCGGGAAAATAAGAAAAAGGCATGAATACATGAATTTCTTAAACCTTTCAGCGGTGGATGAGATATGAAACCAAATGTTGTAGTGAATTGGACAGTCACTTACTTTGGAGTAGAGTTATTGTAGTTGGTGAGTTCAACCTCTTACTTAACTTAAAAAACTGGAGAGCAAAAAAAGTCGAAACTCATTAATTAGGCTGGAGACGGAATATTTGTGGGGAAAACCCAAAAATCCAACCGTCTGCGTCACATTAGTCTTCCCCTCTCTCAAGTCACAGTAATGTATGAATTTTTCTTTATTCTGAAAATATCTTACACTTGTAATATATCTTGCCTATTACTATACGACATACCCAACATAACAATATATCAGGACAAAAAAAGAACTCACGTCCTAATTGTAGATGGGAAGAAACAGAGGAAAAAAATGGCAAAACATAACGTACTGATATGTGGATGAAATATGTTAGAACTGATCTTTGAACAGTGAAACAAAACACTTATGAACCTAACTTATTAATTATTTTAATCGAAATCTAGAGACAAAAATGTGAAAACACCATTAAAAATGGGAGCGTGGGAAAAGTACATGAGTAAATGAATTTTTTAAACCTTTTGTAAAGAATGTAGAAGTGAAACCAAACGTACTGATCTTTGAACAGTGAAACGAAACACATATGAACCCAACTTATTAATTATTTTAATCGAAATCTAGAGACAAAAATGTGAAAACAGCATTAGAGATGGGAGTGTGGGAAAAGTACATGAGTACATGAATTTTTTAAGCCTTTTGTAAAGAATGTAGAAGTGAAACCAAACGTTCTAACCGCAGGTAATAGACTTACCTTATCAGCAGGTAATTGTATGTTAATCTTTCCTTATTGGCAACATAGAAATTGATGGCAGCTTCTCATTTTTTATGAGGACGGAAATGGTGAGAGTTTAAAGAGTGGGGAAAAAAAAGAGTGGAGGAAGAGGAAAAGTGAGGAGGAGGGTTAAAAAGTGGGGAGAAATCAGTTACTTTCGTTTTCTATATATCTTGCCTTCGGGTGGGGAGGACGTGGGTGGAAAAATACTAACTGACTTGTGGCAGTTAAGGGGAAGTTTTCAGCAGTTTTTTTTGTGTTTAAATGTCAAATATATCCTTACAGTTACAGTACTTTTGTACTGGTTTTGCTTTTTTTAAGAGGGTATTTATGGAAAAGAGAAATACATGAGACAAAAGGGGAGACACCAAATGGGTGCTCTCCCTTTATATATTAGAATACCCATTTGGTGTCTCCCTTTTTTGTCATGCTTTTTCACTTTCAAAATTGTACACCCAATTAAATTCATTGGAGACTTAATTATAAGGGCATAATAGACAAAACCGACACCAATAACCACCAAACCCAATAACTACCCACCCCCACGTCAGTTTCCCTCCCACTTTCTCTCATTGTTTTACCACTGAGGCAAGAAGATGGTGAAGGAATCGGCGAGAAAGTGTTGCAATGGAAAAAGTGGGGTGTGCGTGAAGCTTTTCGGTGTCAACATTTTGGCCAAGAAAAAAGGAGAGGATTCCATGAGGAAGTGCAAGAGCATGGGTACATACCTTTCTTCTCCTCTCAGAACTCATATCCGTATGTATATCTATTGCCTCTGCATGATCACGTGGTTTGGTACATAGCATCACTTTTTGTGTTTACAAGGGGGACTGGAGTGGAGGAGGAGTAAAATGGCGTGGTCAAAGAATATCTTTGAGTAATTTATCAAAGTAATTTATTAGGGCTTCGTTGGGTTTTTTATTTTGTGGTGTGGATGCTGATTTTTTTCGAAAATGATATAAAGTACCACCGCGGGAGGGAAATCGTACCAACGGCCGCCGGTGGGGCCGTCTCCGGCCATCGGACAGTCAATTCGAGCCATCCAAAAATTCTTTAAAAATATATCGATGGGCCTCTTGCGGAAATCAACAGCATCCGAGGTGTGTAGGGTGCTTAATCCGAGCACCCTTTTTCACGCCAGCAGCCATCGGTACGATTTTCCTCCCCCAGTCGGTACATATAGCATAACTCGATTTTTTTACCCTCACTAATGGTGGGATTTGCTCATTGAGTGTCAATTTGGAGGACGTGATTATCTGATAAATAACTTGATCTCAGTGAATAACAATGAAGAGAGAACAGTGATTGTGTTATTTTTAATTATTTTTTTGTTTGGCGATTAGAATAGAAAGTGAATTCGTCTTCTACTCAGGTACCACATGCGAAGCATGTGTAAGTCCAAATTTAAGGCAATTTTTACCACATTTTTTGTCATAATCCGATTTGTACACGCATTGTGTGTGCTCCGTCCTCTAATTTTAATTTATATTATATCGCAACCAACATGGTGAAAGATTGTAATTAATCTACAACCGAACATATTCATTCATAAATTTGATAAGACAAAATACTCACGAATGCAAAACTCTCATCGTGTAAACAACTTTACATCTTCCCTCAACGAACTGATTTAAATAACAGAAAACATACGAAATTAAAGGCACTCACCAGTTGAATCCATGATCTCTGAACGAACTGATTTAGTAGTCCATAATAGCTTGAGATCAACCCCATATATTATAATAGACTAGAGACCGGTCTCTAGTAGATAGTAAAAGTACACACAACGTCAAAAAAAGAGGAAACCAAAAATGTGTTCTCCCTTTCTATATCAGAATAGATATATAGATAGATATTAGAATGAATAGATAGATAAAAAGAAACCGATGATAAACCAATATCAAAAGAAGTAGATGGGTGTTACCAGATGAGAAGAGAGGATGACTTTGGCACCATGACCCATCAAGTACTTGATGGTTGGGACAGCTGCTCGGATTCTGGTATCATCGGTGATATTGAAATTGTCATCCAAAGGAACATTCAGATCAACCCTCACAAACACCTTCTTTCCCTTCAGATCTGGTTCCTTCAGAGCACCTACACTCCTCTTTGTCGCCATTTCGACTCCTTCCAAACTAACAATCATCGAAACGAAAACACAAAAGAAAATCATCAGCAGATCAATCAATTATCTACATGCATGATGTGCATGAACACGGGGGAATTTGAACTTACTGCGATGAAAGATATGGTATGAGATCACACAAGTAGAGATGAATTGGATAATTCTCCTTCTGGAAGAGTGATACTCCAATAAAGAGGCAAATGGAGGAGGAGGACCGGTCGAATTTAGTATATGCGAAAAAAAGAAAGCGCGCGATAAGGGGGTGGATTCTAGATTGGGAAATCCCTTGGTGAAAGGTCCTGTTTAGCATCTTGGCACCAGCACTGGCCTTTAATCTTAACGATAGATGGTTGAGATATAATTTTTAATTATGATCAATAAGAATTATTTATTATTACCGATCATAATTAATTTTTAATGTATACCATTGATTAATGTGATGTTTTGTGCGCACCATTTGATTTGTTTGTGAACCATGGTTTTCTTTCCTTTGACTTTGGTGGAGGCACGGTAAGCGTGCGTTACTGCGTTTGTGTTACGATGGGTGAAATTTAAATTGTGGCTTAATAATTAAGTCAAATTATTTTTTTCTCACTGTTTAAATATACATCTTGGTTGGAGGAATTTAAAAACTAAAAATTGACTATCAAAATATTTAAAAATTTTATTAAGACTAAAATAATTCATCACAAACAGACATTTTTTAAAAAATTTATCTTTGCTCAAAAAAGTTTTAGAGTGGTTCATAATTCTTTGCCTTTTAAATTCCTTTTGTTAGTGCAAATCAATAATCTAAAAAAATATTTGACGTAAAATTAATAAATAATGAACTTGAATAAATGGGGCAAGTTTGTAGACACCCCTGAACTATTATTCAGTATCAATTAACCTCCCTCATTTTAAAAGAATCACCTTTACCCCTAAACCATTGAGTATCACAGTTCTACTCACTTCGTCAACGATGGTAGAGAAAATGATGAGAAAAACACCAGCTATGATGGAGGATAGGCATCCCATGTACAAAAGCCTACACGTCTCACAGCTCGTTTTGCCCAGCAAAGAGCCACCCCATTAACCTTTCTCCAAACAAAGTTACGCTTGCATGTCCAAAATATACTCTACAACTCCCATAAATCTGCAACCATATTTGCGATATCCGAAATGCATTACACTCATGAAGGATGGTCTTGATAAGTTGTTGAGAATCTCCTTTCAACTTTACATCTTCAATGTGATATCCCCTCATCCCACATCAGTTTTGTATGAAAATATTGGGTAGTATATAAGGTAATGATCAGTAGTTATATTTATCTAAATAATAACTGTTGAGCCATATGATTAGGCTAACGATTAATAGGTCACGATTAGGCTAACGATTAATAGTTCAAACATGCGTCATCATTACATTCAAAGGCCAAATCTGAAGCAAATCACAATCGCTCCCTAGCTGCCAAGTTTTCCAATATCAAAGGATTAATAACTCCAAAAACAAAAACGTTACTGCCTGCAACAAGGGCGGCCCCTGCTGATGAAGATTCTTATTATTTATTGTGATAAGAGAGCTCTCATCTCTTGATTGATAGGATCTGCTGATTAGTGTGAGGCTTGGAGTTCCAACATTGAAAATCTCTTCTGGACGAGCGCCCAAACAACCATAAAGAATACGAAGTGGGCGATGACTAAATGAATATGAAGCAAAGAACCCGCTTCTAACCTCCAAGCCATGTGTTAGTTCGCTTTGCTGGTTTTGCTGCTTCTTTTCTTCTTTTTTTTTGTAATTTACCATTAGACCAAAACGAAAATAAAAAGATCATTCGACGTCTACTTTTCTTATTTGCTCATATAAAAATATAGATTGTTATAATCAGGTCAAACGAATTATATAACAGCACATTCCCGAATAAACTTATCTGCTTATGATTTGATGTAATAAACAAGCATACTTGGGCCCTTACTTACAGTAACGTGCTACCTTTCTATCCTTGCTTTTTTGCATTTGGAGATATACAAGAAGGGATGTCATTGCTCCAGGTTGGCGCATCAAATGAAAGTGCAGATATAGTACCTCCACCTCCGCTAGAAAGTATTGCCAGTCTGTTTACATCCTAAAAAGTGCCACCCAATGAAAAAATTCCACGTGGCCCCGAGCGGTACGGCAGTTACATAAAACCTGTCCCAGTCGAGTACCAATTACAGAGGATTGCAGGAGTTAAAAAGGACACTGTTTTATAGCAAGCGGTGCCGTTTTAGAATGAACCGGTGTCGTTTGAGCAGTATTTAAACGATGGTTTTGGAGGTTATGGATCTAACCGTTGATTTGGACTTTACGATCATCGAACGGTGTCCTCACTGCCCTGTTTTATAATTGAGATTAGGTGCAATTGCAGGGAATCATTTTGGAAGGCAAACACGTTGCATTAATTCACGTTGCTTGAAAATAGGAATCACGATCCAGGAAGTGGCCATGAACACCATGATCGAAGCAAGCAGGGGAAGAAGGAATTCTGGAAATATCAGGGTAACCGTTCGAAGACCCCCCTCAACCGTTTTATGTGGCCAACGTGGGTATCAATCGAAGACGTGGGGATCGAAGGCAAGTTCAGCGTCTATAAATAGAAGAAGCAATTGAAGAGAAAGGGAGGACAAAAAATCCATATCATCTGACAATTCATACGAAATGATTGCTCAGAGATCTATCTTAGATTAGTTTTAGTTTAGAATAGGGTCTTTTTTGTAAGTTGAAGGCTTATTTGCATGTAAGACTACTTTCGATTAAATTCAAGTTTTCTTATTTCTTTTAAGTTCTTTTCTTACCAAAGAATAGTTGTTTGCAAGTTCGCTTTTGATTAAATTCAGTGTGCTTGCATTTCTTTATTATTCTTGATAGAATCTTAAGAGTGTTTGTATACAAACTTACCTTTGATTAGATTCAGGTTTGTTTGTGTTCAATCATCTTTTCTGATTTCGAAGCGCGTCAATCTTTTATTTGGTTGATACCTTAAGGAAAAATCCTCTTAGTTGAGGTAATCGAACGGATAACACAATTGCCTGATTGAAATTAGTTGTTTCAAATCATTTTGAAAAGAGTAATTTCTTCGTTGAAGTTATTTCTTTTCTGGCACGCCCACACACAATTATTTGTCGATTGATTTGAGTTAATTCAACCCAAACAATTTTTGGCACGCCCGGTGGGACGTCGAAGGCGTCAGAATGCCAAGGCTTCGAAAGCAGATAGGGACACCTGTTGGTGGTCAAGTGCCAGAGGAATAAGCTGTGCCAGAACAAGCCACGGAACAGGGAACGCCTATGAATCATGAGTTTCCCCAATTGGCTCCCGAAATGGGAGAGCTTCCTTATGAGGAGCCTTCTTATGAAGTACCTCCTTATGAAGGGCCTCCAAATTTCCAAACGGGACAAGCCAGTGGTAAAGACCATGATAAGGAGGAAATGTTCAGAGAAATGATGATAGCTTTTCGAGAGATGGCTCAAACCCAAAGAGCCATGATCAAAAGTATAAGAAGTAGGTTGCCCAACTTAGAGGTAACAAGAAACAGTCCAGGGAATATTGGGCTAGATGATCATGCTAATTCAACTACTCACCAAAGTCCCTTCGAAGGAAGGCTTGGAGAGGATGTTGGTCAGGGTAAGATAAGGTCTAGAAAGGGTAAGGAAAAAATGTATCCAGAGGAAATACCACAATCTTGGTATGAGCCTGTGAAGCCTACAAAGCCTGTCTTCAAAATCCCAGACCAATCCCATGGAATTCCTATTGGAATTCCAAGAAATGTCAGAGACAGGCAAAGCATTAATCCTCTTTTCGAACCCACACTTGGGGGATGGGAGGATGATGTAGAGCTAGAACGAGGTTATAAACCTGAGAAAGCGAGGGATAGCACACAGCCCTCTCGTCAAAGTCTTCCAAATACCAAAAATCCCACCACAGCGGTTTATGGAAGCCATAGGCTTGCTCGGGTGAACACTACGGCCAACCCAATGCAGCAACCTTGGTATGGGAGATTTCCCAGAGAAAACCAAGAGGATTTTAACACTATAAGGGAAACGCATAGAGATGACTTGGTAGAACCAAATCCACCGGTAGGAAATCAAGAACAAAATTTCCTTGTAGGCAATCCAATACTAAGAGACCAAGTTATAGATCTCATACAAGAAGTTTGTGGGCCTCGAACTCGGGGGGTACAACCTCAAATCTATAGAAAACCATATCCAGAATGGGTTGACACAACATTTCAGATCCCTAGAGAATTTAAAATCCCAGACTTTACTTTGTTTTATGGGGATGGGAGACAATCTTCTATAGAACATATTGCTAGGTTTTCTGCCCAATGTAAGAACTTGGCTCAGAATGGTTTCATGAAGTTGAAATTGTTCCCAAATTCTTTGTCTGGGCCAGCTTTTGCATGGTATACAAATTTGCCTGCAGAGTCGATAACAAGTTGGTTTCAAATGGAAGAAGCATTTCATGCACAATTCTTTAATGCTGAGCCTGAAGTCTCTATGGCAGACTTAGCTAGGTTAAAGCAAAAACCAGATGAAAAGGTAGCAGATTTCATATCTAGGTTCAAAAGGGCTAAAACCAAGTGCAAACTCCATCTGCCAGAGGCAGAGTTTGTGAGATTAGCACAAGATGGTTTAGAAAGAGAGCTTCGAAAGAGGTTTGATTCTACAGAGTTTAGGGACTTTGCAGATCTAACCTACAAAGTTGCTAGATATGAATCACTGCTAGAGGAAGATATGGATAGGCATAATTCCTCTTACCCAACATACTATAGGGATCCTAATTATGAAATAGATGCTGCTGAAATTATAGAGCACGAACCTTGTGTTTGTGAGCCCTTAATTCAGAAGAATGTCTCTCTTGGGCAGAAGTTCAAACAAAAGGAAATTACTAAAGTATATTCTTTTGATATATCTAAAGCTGATGAGATCTTTGACTTCTTGTTAAGAAAGAAAATCATTAAGCTGCCTTTGAATGTGAAACTGCCCACAGTGGAAGAAAAAGATGGAAAGACCTATTGCAAATGGCATGATTCTTGGTCTCATTCAACTAAATCTTGTAATGTTTTTCGTGACAGAATCCAGGAACAAATCAAGAAAGGAAGAATCAAATTCCCTGAAAAGACTATGGGGATAGATGCAGTGCCTTTTCCAAAGGTAGAAGAGGTCAACACCAGTGGGCCCTCCTCACTGGCTCGAACTGTCAAGAAATATTGGCAGGACAAAGAAGCACCAGTAAACATGAATACTGTTCAATATGGAAGGGGCAAGCCATACGCTGGCCACCCTCGAGGCATGGGAGCGAGGCCAAGTTCCTATAGGCGAGCCAATGATGGTTTTTCTTTGCAGAAATTCTCAGGTAATAATCACCTGCCTATGCTAGAAGCCTCATTTTTGGAGTGCCTGTGTGTAGGATGCAGGGCCAACTATTTGGTTTTCAAGGACTTGGATAGAAAGGGCGTGAGTTTTTTCCCAAAAGAAATGAGAATGAAAAGAATGGCCCCAGTTCAAGCAAAGCCAAGTGACAGCAAGTCTTGGTTGGCATCAAAAAGGGACATGCCTACTAGCCCTGTTCCAGCTATCCACAGAAGGGAGCTGCCACCTTCGAAGAAAGCCAATATTGGCCAGACATCGAAGGCGCAAGAAGAGGCCAAACAAGAGGAATTCACCTTGGTGAAGGGGGTTCCCGACTGGTTTCTGAAGCAGGTTAAACCTGATTTGTTCCAAGGATACAAAGGTTCAAACAGGAATGCGAGCAGAACTTTCAAGCCACCAATTTCGAACTCTGGAAACTGGGTGTTGGTTAGGGATCCCAAGTCTCAATTACCACAGATGGTTCCATTGCTCTCAAGAACTCAAAAGAGAAAGCTCCAGAGAAAGTATACGCTCTTCCAGTCAGGAGAATCTTCAACGGGGGAAGAATCAAGCAGACGAGCAAAACCTAATCCAAGGTTCGACAGGATCGAAAGGGACCCAGAGGAATTTCGAGCCCAGTATCACGAGAGGGAGACTTTGAAAAAGGTTGTCTCTGCTATGCTCGAAGAGGATCTTGATCCGCCTTCTCCTAACTCGCTGGCTAGTTATCAGTCTGGTTTGCTCGAGGCCATGGTGGTGGAACAACAGGGGATGGAAGGAACCTTTTCCCCTATGGAGGTATCCACACAAGAATTCGAAAAAAAGGATGCTGAGGAGACCGAAGCAGTTAAATCAATCAAAGAAGTGGCTACAATCCAATTTGGAGACCAGCCAGAAGTACAAGTTAATATGGTTTATCCAAGCTCTATGGATTTCTTCTCAAATGGTCAGATGTTCAAAGATCGAGATACTGCTTGGTCGAACTTGAGCGAGCCAGAGAATTCTGAAGAAACTCTGAGTGATAAGGAGTTAAATATCATATGCAACGACTGTGACTTGAAAGAAGTATCTCAGATCGAGATGGGTAAGAACTTGGTACGTGAAATTGAGCAGAATCAAGAAAGTTTGGAGGTAAGCTCAAAAGAAAGTGCTTGTTTCGTGTCAGATTCCATGTCCGACGTCGAATACCCCCTGGTAATAGATTTACATTATGTGGAAATTTCATATCCATTTAAACTACCTACTAATGCAATGAGACAACATTTGCGTCCATTGTATATCACTGCACACTTTGATGGAGTCCCACTTAACAGAATCTTGGTGGATAATGGCGCTGCGGTGAACATTTTGCCTTTCCAAACTTTAAAAAAGTTAGGAAAAGGAAAAGCAAAATTGATTCCAACCAGCACATCCATTGCAGGATTCACTGGGGAAAGCCAACATGCCAGGGGAATCATTTCCATTAGATTGGCAGTAGGTGGAATAGAAACTGACACTGTTTTCTTTGTAGTTGACACATATGCTAAATATAATACTTTATTGGGAAGGGATTGGATTCATGTTAACGGATGTATTCCTTCCTCTATGCATCAGGAATTAATGATTGTTAAGTATGACAAAGGCAAAGAAGTGGGTGTTGAAGGGGTCAAAGCTGATCCACATCCATTTGGTGCCACGGCAAATTTTGCTGAAGCAGGAATTTCTCCTATAAATTGAGGACCCAAAATATAAGTACCTTCTTCGCTAGGGTTTGGAATGAAGATCCTAGCATCAAGATAGGGCTCTTCAGTCGGTCCTGGTGTTTGTCCTGACACGAACCGTCTCAAGGCCAAAGAGGGAGTGACATGTTCTCGAGTTGCTGGATTGCTGAAAGAGGCCATTGATTCAGTTTGGGTTTAGCGTTGTTAAAGAGGAAAAGGAGAGAGGGTTCTGTTCTTGAGAGTTTTGAGTTTGAGAGAGCTTGAACGCATTGAGTGTAAAGGGTGGTTTTGAATGAATTCCGCTTTTATACTCCTGTAAGTGGGCCAGGCCTGTAGTGGGCCCGTACCCTGGGGTCCGCTGGGTTTGGTTTTTTCTCTTTAGTAGAGTTATTATTGTTAGAATTTCTATTTTAACAATAAACCCAAGTCCAGCGTGGAAAGAAAGGGAAATTTCATTGAACAAACCTACTGGATTACAAAATTGAAATTTACGTATTTACAAAAAAAAAAAGAGCAAAACAAGGGAAATCCTAATTCCTATGAAAAGAAATACAAATTAGGCCTTCGACGGGCCTGAGTGCTGAGAGGTTGCTTTTTTATTCTCAAAGTAATGAGGAAAGAACCAAGTAACAAGACTATGGAACTTGTTCCATGCAAACTGGAGGAATTTCAGCTCCATTTTCCTCATGTCTTCTTTGGAGTCTGACTCCAATTTTTTCTCCAGCAGGGGCCTAAAGCGGAGCACCAAAGCTTTGGCTTTCCTTCGAAGCTGAGCCTCTGTGGGCACGCGCCCCGAAAATCGCCCGATTTTTTTTGGTTTCGAATGGATGTTTGTTTGGGGGGGCGGCCCTTTTGGAAAATAGCGCGGCGAAACGCTTCGATTCAGAGTCGCCACTCGGGTTTTAGCGGAAGAATACCCAAGGAACCGAACTCGAGAACGTTTGCTACGTTTTCGCTTTGATTTGGAAAATGTTTGATTTGATTTGAAAAAGGCGTAGACCGGTCCGTCGTCACCTTCGATATCTGAGGTTCGGGAGCCAGGTTACGAGAGGGGAAGGGTTTTATGGCACCCCTCTCGCCCAATCCGAAGATCGGTCTCTACTCGGGCATTTTATTAAAACTTTTGCATTTTTCTCTCATTTGATCATTTTTGGCCAGTTAGGGCGGGGGAACAGTTAATAGGGATTAATACTGTAACACGTTGCAATTTTATATGACAAAATGTTTATGGATGCTGGTTTGCTTGCTTGAATTAAAGTAGATGTGAGAGCATAGATTGAGAACAAGCGTTGCCAGAAGCCCAACAGGATGATCTACGCTGCTCGTCGGGCACGTGAGCAGGAGTCGTACTGGCACGCCATGGCAGAACCATTGCACGCCAACACACCCTGCGCACGCCACCTTCAGGCTGGCGTACACTACCCTATTAATTTCTTACAGCTCCTACTCTCAACCCTCTGGGCTCTGGAATGGACCAGTGCACACCCAGGACAAACCACGCAGTTAGCAATATAACTTAGGTACATATTACAAGCAGACAGGCGTAGGGAATGGCTAAGAGCCATGAAAATAGCACAGAAAACCCCATAAACAGAGTGGGGATGAATAAGAGGCCTAGATTGAGCTGTGATGTGAGGGCCAGGCACTGGCCTTTAACAAGCGTGCCGTACGCCACCCATAGGGCCCGTACGCCAGGTTCGTATGTTGACCAGTGTTTGGCTTTACATCATCTGGGCTCTGGAACAAGACCAGAAGTACCCCAGAGGCCTTGAAAGCAGGAAAGACATAGATATTGAATACTACAGTTAAACCGTTCTAATGTACAGAAAGCAGTAAACTGGTTATTAGCATGCTCAAGGTGATGACAGAAAGGAAGTAAGCAATAAATGGACACTTCATGATCCCCACGCCAGCAGTGCACATACTACCAAAGGTGGCGTACGGCTTGATGAAGCTGGCGTGCGCCATGGTGTGTCCTCTACGACTGATTTATTTTACCAGAGAGGGGTCTGGACTAGTATCAGTTACCAGCCAGAACCCTTCTGGTTCCCCTCAGGAACTGAAAACAGAAAGCAACACAAAGGTGGTATACCTTTGGTTGCAAGAGATAGAAGGATGGATTGAGCTTTGGATGTTGAAGATGGAGGGTGTGTAGTGACTGGACAGTGGAGAGGAGTGCGCACTGAACTTCTCTTTCTCTCTTTCCTTCAATGAGAGAGCAAAGAACAAGAGAGAAGAGAGGGATGGGCTTGGGTTCTTAATGAGGTTAACCCTTGCAAATGAATGCAAGGGCTTGCATTTATAGAGGAGAGAGGCTGAGACCAGGGGCTACTCAGCTGGGGTTAGGGTGGTTGGGTTAGGTTAGAAGGGAGCTCCCATGCATTAAATGCATGGGACTAGGTGATGGGTTGTGTAGGAGAGAGAGGGGGACGTCCCCTGCAAAATGCAATGATCAGGGGGCTCTGCGCCGTACTGAGACGGTTGCAAAGCTTCGAGCACGTGACAGAAAAGCAGTGATTTGACCGGTCTTGACCATGCGTACGCCACCTATAAGCCGGCGTGCGCCAGGTCAAACTGAGTCAACGGTCGATGTCCGACACGTGGCAAGAACCTGGCGCACGCCAACGAGAAGGTGGCGTAAGCAAGGTACGGCTTTGCTGAGGTTCATTTGGCTCGAGATTTGAAGGGTTTGAAGTGGGCTTTGAGAGTGGGCTTTGAAGGTGGAGGGTCCAACATCCAAAGCTCACATCCATCCGTCGACTCTGAACTGTTCTTGATCGCTTATCATCATTGGGTCGAAGTAAAAGGACTAATCTGGACAGTCCAGAATGGGGTGTCTACAGAAGCCCCCCTTTGACGGCACTTGGAGCACCATTTGTTTGAGTGGAGACAAGTAACGTCAAAGGTTGTCTAGACACCCTACTCTCGACTATCCTGAGCAAGATAAAGAAGACATGAACCTTAAAGAACCTGATCGATGAGTTCATCTCGACATATTATTTTGAGAAAGACTGCTGCTCGCGGAGGGCAGAAATTGGACGGGTGGACCGTCGTTGAATTGAAACCGGACGGGTGGACCGTCGTTGAATTGAAATCGGACGGGTGGACCGTCGTTGATTTGAAATTGGACGGGTGGACCGTCGTTGATTTGAAATTGGACGGGTGGACCGTCGTTTGAATTGAAATGGGACGGGTGGACCGTCGTTGAATTGAAATTGGACGGGTGGACCGTCGTTGAATTGAAATCGGACGGGTGGGCCGTCGTTGAATTGAAATTGGACGGGTGGACCGTCGTTGAATTGAAATTGGACGGGTGGACCGTCGTTGAATTGAAATCGGACGGGTGGACCGTCGTTGAATTGAAATTGGACGGGTGGGCCGTCGTTGAATTGAAATTGGACGGGTGGACCGTCGTTGATTTGAAATTGGACGGGTGGACCGTCGTTTGAATTGAAATGGGACGGGTGGACCGTCGTTGAATTGAAATTGGACGGGTGGACCGTCGTTGATTTGAAATTGGACGGGTGGACCGTCGTTGATGGGGACCAAACCGTCCTCGATACAAAGAACTCCAACATCCACGGGTAAGTCGTGTCAGGTAGGTTAAATTCCATCTGTTGGGAATCAGAGCCAATCTCCTTATCAAAGACCATCCGAGACAAAGCAATAAGGCTGCTGGAAGATGCATTTGAAACAAGACTGAAGGGAAGGTATTTGTTCAGGGCAGGCCGAGGCAGACTCTCCTGGGGAACACTTAGTCGCAGACGGACGGACCTATCGAATGGTATTCTGATCGTCGTTGACGAATTGAGCAAGACAATGTTCTGGTCGCCGTTGATGAATTGAACCGGACGATGTTCTGACCGCCGTTGATGAATTGAACGGGACGATGTTCTGATCGCCGTTGACTTGTGACGGTGGGTCATCGTTGAGGGACGACTCGTTAAACCATCGTTGATTTGTGACGGTGGGTCATTTTTAAGGGATGACTCGTTAAACCATCGTTAAACCATCGTTGACTTGTGACGGTGGGTCATTTTTAAGGGATGACTCGTTAAACCATCGTTGACTTGTGACGGTGGGTCATTTTTAAGGGATGACTCGTTAAACCATCGTTGATTTGAGACGGTGGGTCATCGTTGAGGGACGACTCGTTAAACCATCGTTGACTTGAGACGGTGGGTCATCGTTGAGGGACGACTCATTAAACCATCGTTGATTTGAGACGGTGGGTCATCGTTGAGGGACGACTCGTTAAACCATCGTTGATTTGAGACGGTGGGTCATCGTTGAGGACGACTCGTTAAACCATCGTTGATTTGAGACGGTGGGTCATTTTTAAGGGATGACTCGTTAAACCATCGTTGATTCGGGACGGTGGGTCATCGCTGAGGACGACTCGTTGAACCATCGTTGATTTGATTGAAAGAGGGTTTGAACTTTGTTGGGAAACGGGGATGGGCAGACCATGATTGAATGCCGAGGCGGACTCTCCTGGGGATTAATCAGTTGCGGACAAATCATTACCCTGGGGGATCGAACCTTCTTCGGCCTACAGAAACTTCAACAGCCACGGGTAGGTCGTGTCAGGTAGGTTAAATTCCATCTGTTGGGAACCAGAGCCAATCTCCTTATCAAAGACCATCCGAGACAGAGCAATAAGACTGTTGGAAGTTGCACTTGCTATACATAGATATGGATCAGGATAGGCGGATGGTTGTTATAGATTGATTGGAAGGGCAGACCGCCGTTGTGGTGATTGATTGGATGGGCGGCCGCTGAGTTGAACGGCAGGCGATATTCTGAATACCGTGAAAGGTTGGAAGCGGGCGATATGGCTGATCGCCGTTGATGGATTGAAGTGGACGACATTCTGATCGTCGTTGCATTGAATTGACTTTGAGGACGACATGGCTGGCCGTCGTTGAATTGAGAAGGACGATATGACTGACCGTCGTTGATTTGAGAAGGACGATATGACTGACCGTCGTTGATTTGAAAAGGACGATATGACTGACCGTCGTTGATTTGAGAAGGACGATATGACTGACCGTCGTTGATTTGAAAAGGACGATATGACTGACCGTCGTTGATTTGAGAAGGACGATATGACTGACCGTCGTTGATTTGAGAAGGACGATATGACTGACCGTCGTTGATTTGAGAAGGACGATATGACTGACCGTCGTTGATTTGAAAAGGACGATATGACTGACCGTCGTTGATTTGAGAAGGACGATATGACTGACCGTCGTTGATTTGAGAAGGACGATATGACTGACCGTCGTTGATTTGAGAAGGACGATATGACTGACCGTCGTTAAATTGGATTGATTTGATTTGAAGGACGATATGGCTGACCGTCATTGATTTGAATTGATTTGAAGGACGATATGGCTGATCGTCGTTGATTGAATTGATTAGAAGGGACGATATGGCTGACCGTCGTTGATTGAATTGATTTGAATGACGATATGGCTGACCGTCGTTGATTGGATTGATTTGAAGGACGATATGGCTGACCGTCGTTGATTGGATTGATTTGAAGGACGATATGGCTGACCGTCGTTGAAGTTGTGTGCTTGATATTTGTCATGGAGAAATGGATAGGGAGAACGACATGTGGCATCACCCTTTGCAATTGCACTATCCCAAAGCAGCAGCTCCGGTTTTAGTTCCAATAGTGACTAGATCCCAGGTGTGAACCCCCAAAATCCTGATTACTTGCTGCTTTCGATACTGGACAGGCATGCTTTAGCACTTGATAGACTTTTCCTGTTTTCAACAGTTGATATACAATATGCAATGATATATATTCAATTGTATGCACAAATTGAAAATGCAGATGCAAGCTAACGGCGGCTCCTAAGAGGACGATGACGCCTGAGGACTACCACTGAGTCTCCTTACTTCACTGCCAGCTACTTTTGAGTTTCGGGTTTGCGTGCCAAAATAGAGGGGCATTGAGCGGGCTGGTGGGCTGGTGTGCCTTAGTTGACATAGTAACGGTATTGGGCCAGTGTGCCCCTTCCTTGACGCTTAGGCAGATGTGCCCCATAGATATGTTTTGCTTTGCCATGGGCTGACATACTCTTGTTGTTCACACGATTCCACTGCTTGGATAGAAGATAGAAGCTAGGGTAGCAATGTAAAAGTTACATTTTTCAGTTTATTGACTCTCCTTTGAGACAGAGTGCATAAACCCACCACTAATATCTAATTTGCATTGACAAGTGAGCTGAGTCGACACACAGACACACGTATATGTATAGACTTGCCTAGCTCGAATGAAAAGAGAGAAGAAGCCCCAGGATAAGAGGCGGACTCTTAGATTCGCGGAAAAATGAAATCTTGGGCTTTGATGAGCCAAAAATTCAAATGTCCAGTGGACAGGTGAAACTGACGCTTACGTAAGGTCAAATAGATGTACAATGACCTGTACAAACAAATAAAATTGAGAAGAAAGCCCCAGAATGGGAAACAGATTAAAGCACTCGAAAATTGTCGCAAAGATGGACAAAAAGACGCAAAGAGATGACTTATATAGGCCCGGACTGAAACCGACACCCCCGTGCAGTCACATTAGGTCCGCATGACTTGCACGGTATGACAAAACTTGGCAAAAGCCACTTGAATAACATTCGAGGTGCTTTGAACTTGAGATGACAAGTTGGAGGCAGTAGCTGACTGCTTCTGAATACTGCTCGCATTGAAGAAGCGCGCAGGCTTGAGACCAACGGACATAACTTTGAATAAATGAGCATGAACCTCAAACTAGCGCACATGACTACAAGTTCGCTGTGCTTGCTCATACCAGACTTTGCTAAACTTAGAATAAACTGTGAGCCTGTTGGGGCCTCTAGCATTTCGTTCTGTTTTTTATGCTTCAGATATTTTAAGGCTTCTGCTCAGCTTTGAAATTGAAGAAGTAATTTGAAATAGGATTGAAAGACGAAAGCTTTTCCCCCTTCTGCACAACTGAAGCTTGTCACCTTCTTGACTATGGCGACGTTCCAAAGCCTTTGATCCAACTGACAGATTGCGACTGAACTTCAGGGAAGGATTTGTCAAAACATAGTCCATGCGGCCAATGTGGTACACCAAAGCCAAAACTTGAGATCCAGTTGATAGAATATGACCGAGTCTCGAAGAGAGAGACTGCCTACGTATCCCCTTCTGGGGAATCAGGTCAAAACGTAGTTCGGGCCGAGGTTCACTCGTGTATTTCACCTCTCCTTTTACGCTCTAACTTTTGCCTAGTGCCACCTTTCAGGTTTCGGCCTAGCGAGCTTTCGACTTTTTGCCTATTTATTTTTGCTTAGACCGCCTCCTTAGGTTTTCAGTCTAACAGGCTGCTCTAACTTTTGCTTGGAATCGCCCACCCTTGTGGTTTTCGATCCAACGAGCATCTCTCAAGGAAAAGTAGTACTTGAATTGATTCATGTAGACCACGGTATTGAATCCGTTGCCGTTGAGATTGATGAGCTTTGATTGTGGCCCCAGATAGAATGGCCTTGATAGTGAAAAGGGCATTACTGCTTTGGTTGGAAATGTCTCATTCCAAGTCACTTTTGCACCTTTTAATGTGCACTTGAGGGAACACTGTTGTTACTGTTTTGAACATGGTATAAGGCATGGAGGCTTCCGAGCTTTTGCTTTCTGGCTTGGCATCCGGTAGTAAAGGACTCAATGCTTCTTTATCTCATGATCGACACCAGGTGTGTCTTTGTGAGACTATGCCAAGATGTTGTTGAATTCATTGAACGGGCACAATGCTCTTTTGGGGACAGCGCCGTAACAATTTTGAAACTTCTGGAGGGGTTTACCTCATCTTTCAAGTTTATTAGAAATTACTTCTTCTTTTAGAGGCTGAGCATGCCTTTCGTCTTCCCTTTTGGCGAGGGAACACATTTCCTTGGGGAGATTCCCATCGAAATCTATCCCTTCGTCGTCAGGGTCGACACAGTTTATCGAAAAGCTAGCAAAGTACTTAGAAGCAGGATAATGCATATCATAAAGCCCTCGGGGTTGCCAAATACAACAAAAAGACTCGAGTTGAGGATAGAAGCTACGACAAGGAGGGCCAAGAGGCACAAACTCCGACTCAGAGCTAGACTTAGACGACTAGACAGACACTGTGTCAGACCCAGACTCAAAAGTGTCAATGCAAAATAGACGCGATTTGAAAATGCAACTTTTATAGTTACCCTTGACTTCCTTACAGAGAGGTGGGAGTTAGAGGATGACAGGCCCAAGCAACAGCGCTTCAGATTCTTCAGCTCCTTCAATCCGACCCACTTGAAGGAACTTCTTGAACAACAGCCCCAAAGTCCTTATGACTACAGGACCACAGCATGTCCGTCTTCTCCTTTGATTGATCAAGCTTCCTCTTGAATTCCTCCTTTGTAGGCTCCTCATCACTGTCAATCCTGGTGTTGGCAGCAAGGACCTTGATTGCATCTATGACCATCAGGTTAACCTCGGGCTCGGATGGGGGAGACACGACTGGTTTGGATTGATTGAATATGGTGGAGGTAGGGTTGATTTGAGTGGAGCTGATGGATATCTGGCTAACATGTGGGTTAGAAACATGTTGAGGCAGGGGCTCAGAGATGACACTGGGCCTTGATGGGAGCGGAGCTGGGATGATGCCATTGTCGATGAGATCTTGAATGGCATGTCGAAGGCGGAAGCAGGCATCAGTGAGATGGCCAGGCATTTGATGGAAGGCACAATAGGCATTTGAATTGTAGGATGCCGGGAATGTTCGAGGCGAAGGAGCTGGAAGAAGTGGTTTGAGGAAGCCAGCTTCGAGGAGCTTCTCATAAACTGAGGACAACGGTGTGGAGAAGCGAGAGAAGGTCCTTGGTGGGTTCCGACGATCGGATTGAGGAACATGATGCACCCTTTTGCCTTTGGGATTGATTTCTTTATTGCACATATCCTCCCTTTCAGCATGGGCTTTGAAAAAGGATCCAACATTCTCCTTCGGGTAAGTCCTGCCTTCATGAAACTCAGCCAGGTCTTTGAACATGTCCTTTGAGCACTTTCCGACGGCAGGAGTATGGCAGGCTTGAGAGGATTCCTTGATTAGCCCCTGGTCCAGCTTTGACATGACGGAAGTGAAAAGGTCAACCAGCCCCTGGACCATATCCATTTGCTTGTCCATTTTCTGGTTCAGTTCCTGTATAGCCCTTTTCAGCTCAGCCAGTTCTGCTTGTGCTGCCATTTTGGATTGATGATCGATGAGAGTGATGGCCTAGAGTTTTGGACAGCAAAGTAAATGAGAACTCAGTGGCGTTCCTGCAACAAGATTTTGAAAGAATTTGGAAGAATGCAATGCGCATGTTATCATCGTCAGTGTCCCCCTAGACTCTAGAAACGAGTTTGTCTCATGGCGGTCGGATGCTACCAGAATCCTCGGATTTCTTTTCGACGGTGTATCCATGATTGAATCGACTATCACTAAGAGATGTCAAAACAGTCTAAGCCTTTGACTACTCCGTTCTCGAAGTTTCAACTTTGGAGGTCGGAACAATTCGATGTAGATGACGTGATACCGGAACCGAAGTGGCGTAAGCAGCCTTGATGGTGTAAGTATCACGGCATTCTCTCCGTTGTTCCTAGCTTTCTGTTTGAAACTTCGACTAGGTTTAGACAAGAGATTTAAACAGTCCTGATTTCCCAAAGTCTCGCTGACCCAAGGATTTTGGAAATTGATAACGTGCAACATCGGGATGCACGACTCGTCATCGGTCCAGGCAGCGTCCTGATCGGCATGAGACAGACTCGAATAGACTACCTAAAAGCCGCCCTAGCATACTCCTACGCAGATTGGTATGAATGTATGTACAGACATGCGATAGGGAAAGCAGTAACACGTAGACAGTTTATGGGGGTTAGATGCAAGTAATCCTACCCTGTAGGTTCCTGTCTTAGGTTGAAAGGTTCTAGTGCTTTGTACGCATGATGAGGCTGGTTTTGATTTAAGGGGTTCCTCTGACTAGAGCCGCGGTATACCTCCCACTGCAATGCGTGCAGCAAAGCAATGGTCGAACGGTATTACGACTCATCATCGTCCAAGGTTGTTGGGCATTCGAGGACCCCGGGCTCCAGTAAACTGTGCCGGTTACCCAAAACACCTCAACGGGGCTTATCCAACATCGATGCAAATGAAGAACGCCAAAGTTTGACTAAATGAGAGAGAAATGCAAAATTTTGAAAATGCCTTTTGAAGCTTGGCTCACTTTCATTGATCAATATTTAGACAAAACTACACAAGTGAACAATAGTAAAAGCCCCAGTTCGGATTGGTCGGATGCTGAGATCCTGTTACGTTACCATTCCGTTCTTCAGCAGCGCGGAGCGTACTGTTTTGCCAGGCTTTTGAAGATCGTTCATTCATGTATTAATGTCTAAATATTAGTCAATGCAACGATCCCCAGCGGAGTCGCCACTGTGGGCACGCGCCCCGAAAATCGCCCGATTTTTTTTGGTTTCGAATGGATGTTTGTTTGGGGGGGCGGCCCTTTTGGAAAATAGCGCGGCGAAACGCTTCGATTCAGAGTCGCCACTCGGGTTTTAGCGGAAGAATACCCAAGGAACCGAACTCGAGAACGTTTGCTACGTTTTCGCTTTGATTTGGAAAATGTTTGATTTGATTTGAAAAAGGCGTAGACCGGTCCGTCGTCACCTTCGATATCTGAGGTTCGGGAGCCAGGTTACGAGAGGGGAAGGGTTTTATGGCACCCCTCTCGCCCAATCCGAAGATCGGTCTCTACTCGGGCATTTTATTAAAACTTTTGCATTTTTCTCTCATTTGATCATTTTTGGCCAGTTAGGGCGGGGGAACAGTTAATAGGGATTAATACTGTAACACGTTGCAATTTTATATGACAAAATGTTTATGGATGCTGGTTTGCTTGCTTGAATTAAAGTAGATGTGAGAGCATAGATTGAGAACAAGCGCTGCCAGAAGCCCAACAGGATGATCTACGCTGCTCGTCGGGCACGTGAGCAGGAGTCGTACTGGCACGCCATGGCAGAACCATTGCACGCCAACACACCCTGCGCACGCCACCTTCAGGCTGGCGTACACTACCCTATTAATTTCTTACAGCTCCTACTCTCAACCCTCTGGGCTCTGGAATGGACCAGTGCACACCCAGGACAAACCACGCAGTTAGCAATATAACTTAGGTACATATTACAAGCAGACAGGCGTAGGGAATGGCTAAGAGCCATGAAAATAGCACAGAAAACCCCATAAACAGAGTGGGGATGAATAAGAGGCCTAGATTGAGCTGTGATGTGAGGGCCAGGCACTGGCCTTTAACAAGCGTGCCGTACGCCACCCATAGGGCCCGTACGCCAGGTTCGTATGTTGACCAGTGTTTGGCTTTACATCATCTGGGCTCTGGAACAAGACCAGAAGTACCCCAGAGGCCTTGAAAGCAGGAAAGACATAGATATTGAATACTACAGTTAAACCGTTCTAATGTACAGAAAGCAGTAAACTGGTTATTAGCATGCTCAAGGTGATGACAGAAAGGAAGTAAGCAATAAATGGACACTTCATGATCCCCACGCCAGCAGTGCACATACTACCAAAGGTGGCGTACGGCTTGATGAAGCTGGCGTGCGCCATGGTGTGTCCTCTACGACTGATTTATTTTACCAGAGAGGGGTCTGGACTAGTATCAGTTACCAGCCAGAACCCTTCTGGTTCCCCTCAGGAACTGAAAACAGAAAGCAACACAAAGGTGGTATACCTTTGGTTGCAAGAGATAGAAGGATGGATTGAGCTTTGGATGTTGAAGATGGAGGGTGTGTAGTGACTGGACAGTGGAGAGGAGTGCGCACTGAACTTCTCTTTCTCTCTTTCCTTCAATGAGAGAGCAAAGAACAAGAGAGAAGAGAGGGATGGGCTTGGGTTCTTAATGAGGTTAACCCTTGCAAATGAATGCAAGGGCTTGCATTTATAGAGGAGAGAGGCTGAGACCAGGGGCTACTCAGCTGGGGTTAGGGTGGTTGGGTTAGGTTAGAAGGGAGCTCCCATGCATTAAATGCATGGGACTAGGTGATGGGTTGTGTAGGAGAGAGAGGGGGACGTCCCCTGCAAAATGCAATGATCAGGGGGCTCTGCGCCGTACTGAGACGGTTGCAAAGCTTCGAGCACGTGACAGAAAAGCAGTGATTTGACCGGTCTTGACCATGCGTACGCCACCTATAAGCCGGCGTGCGCCAGGTCAAACTGAGTCAACGGTCGATGTCCGACACGTGGCAAGAACCTGGCGCACGCCAACGAGAAGGTGGCGTAAGCAAGGTACGGCTTTGCTGAGGTTCATTTGGCTCGAGATTTGAAGGGTTTGAAGTGGGCTTTGAGAGTGGGCTTTGAAGGTGGAGGGTCCAACATCCAAAGCTCACATCCATCCGTCGACTCTGAACTGTTCTTGATCGCTTATCATCATTGGGTCGAAGTAAAAGGACTAATCTGGACAGTCCAGAATGGGGTGTCTACAGCCTCCTTTGTTGGACGCTTCATTTGTTGTCTTTTGAAGCGCCTTCGAAGCTTTTTGTCAGCATGGCCAGGCACCACTTCGAAGGACTCAGTAGTGAAATTATGGATTTGGTCATGCAGTTTTTCAATCCTTTCCTTAGTAAGATCATAGTCTTGAAGGGTTTGATCGAAGTAATACGCAGCGGTATTGGCTTCGAGCCATGACTTGATCACTGGTAAGAAGTCCAGGAAGCAGTGGATTTGATAGGAAACCGTGGAGGGGATGGAACACAGCACCAGTGTCTCACAAGCCCACTTAAAATTAGTTAGTGGAACTTGTTTTTCCAGGATAGAAATATCCAGGAAAGAGAAGGCTGCCAGGAGTTGTAGAGCTTTACTCTTGTCAGCAGGGTAGATGGAATAACCATATTGCCATTGGAAGTGAGGGGTGTTGATAACAAGGTTATTCACCTCATTGAACCAGTCAGGCTCTTCAGAAAGAGGAACCAGCTTGTTGGTTTCCTCGAAGTCAGCTGGATAATGTGGAGTTTGCACCTCTGTGAGCCAGAGGGACCGTTGGGTTTGAGCCATGCGTTTGAAGTCACAGTAAGGGGCAGGCCCCAGGTAATTTTCCTCTTGTTTCAGAAAAGGGGAAAATTTGAGAGAAGAGTAGATGGATTCGAGCATACCCATGTGAACGGTGTCGTTGCCGCTTAGGGGTAGGAATTGGCTTGCGAACAGAGTTCGAAAGTAATGAAATTTATGAGGTGTAGGATCAGGCTGGTCAAACCTGACCAGAATGGTGCCAGTGTTGGTATTAGTAGGGTTTTCTTCCCATGAGCCCCAGTTGGACCCATCGAACGAGTTCGAACGGGTTAAAGAGGAGTCCCAACCTGTGGGAGATGGGTTGGGGGTGTGAAATGTTCGATCCGAAAGGATTTTGCTTGCCAACATTCGAGGAGAGTTTGGAGGAGACATTTGAGGAAAAGGGGTTTGGCAATCGAGGTTGTCTAAAATAAGATTGATTTCTGGAAGAGAGTCCATAAACGTAAGACTTCTTAACAGAAAAGACTCAAATTCGAAGGGTTTATGAAGGGTAATGTAATTCGTTAAACCCTATCATTAACTGCCATTTATAGGGAAATTATTGTAGCTATCTTTGGGAAGCTCAATAGACGTGCATGGGAATGAGATCCTGTCATGCTTCGTGCATCCGAAGTTGAAGGGATATGGGCAGAGAACGTGTGCCATTAACATTTATTTAGCATAAATAAAATGTTAATGCGGGGGGTGTGTTTACATCCTAAAAAGTGCCACCCAATGAAAAAATTCCACGTGGCCCCGAGCGGTACGGCAGTTACATAAAACCTGTCCCAGTCGAGTACCAATTACAGAGGATTGCGGGAGTTAAAAAGGACACTGTTTTATAGCAAGCGGTGCCGTTTTAGAATGAACCGGTGTCGTTTGAGCAGTATTTAAACGATGGTTTTGGAGGTTATGGATCTAACCGTTGATTTGGACTTTACGATCATCGAACGGTGTCCTCACTGCCCTGTTTTATAATTGAGATTAGGTGCAATTGCAGGGAATCATTTTGGAAGGCAAACACGTTGCATTAATTCACGTTGCTTGAAAATAGGAATCACGATCCAGGAAGTGGCCATGAACACCATGATCGAAGCAAGCAGGGGAAGAAGGAATTCTGGAAATATCAGGGTAACCGTTCGAAGACCCCCCTCAACCGTTTTATGTGGCCAACGTGGGTATCAATCGAAGACGTGGGGATCGAAGGCAAGTTCAGCGTCTATAAATAGAAGAAGCAATTGAAGAGAAAGGGAGGACAAAAAATCCATATCATCTGACAATTCATACGAAATGATTGCTCAGAGATCTATCTTAGATTAGTTTTAGTTTAGAATAGGGTCTTTTTTGTAAGTTGAAGGCTTATTTGCATGTAAGACTACTTTCGATTAAATTCAAGTTTTCTTATTTCTTTTAAGTTCTTTTCTTACCAAAGAATAGTTGTTTGCAAGTTCGCTTTTGATTAAATTCAGTGTGCTTGCATTTCTTTATTATTCTTGATAGAATCTTAAGAGTGTTTGTATACAAACTTACCTTTGATTAGATTCAGGTTTGTTTGTGTTCAATCATCTTTTCTGATTTCGAAGCGCGTCAATCTTTTATTTGGTTGATACCTTAAGGAAAAATCCTCTTAGTTGAGGTAATCGAACGGATAACACAATTGCCTGATTGAAATTAGTTGTTTCAAATCATTTTGAAAAGAGTAATTTCTTCGTTGAAGTTATTTCTTTTCTGACACGCCCGCACACAATTATTTGTCGATTGATTTGAGTTAATTCAGCCCAAACACAGTCACACCACACCACAACGTTTGGTTGGGCGGACGGGAAGAGAGTCATAACATTTTGATGGAGAGGAAGAAAGGACAATAGTATCCAAGCAGTAGCAAGCAAATATCGAAGGGAAAAATCCCCCAAAAATTATAGCTGAATTTATTGAGGACTTGGAAAAGGCTTATTGTCCTTAGAACGTCTGTTAAGGTGTGTTCTAGTAATGCAGCCACGGGGAAGGTATTACAAAGCTAAAATAGCTTGATTAGCGGTGATGGTGAAAACCTACAACACAAACTCGTATGATGTCCACAAACTTTTCTCATTGACAAGCTTTAATTGAATGCCAATACAGGGGATGGGTGGGGATAAAAACACAAAAAATTACTTTTACACAGGAACTGGAGTGGCTTCGTCAAGGGCAAGGACACCAGGGAGTTGTTTCCCTTCCAACAACTCCAAACTGGCACCACCACCTGTTGAAATGTGGCTCATCACCTCGGCAACTCCCACTTTCTCTACAGCTGCAACAGAGTCCCCACCTCCAATGATTGTTGTCACTCCTTTCCCACTGAGTTCAGCTAATTTCTTCGCAACAGCCTGTAACAGCAGAGACAACCTCAATTCACCATATGTTCATTCAAATGCATACACACATTGGAAAGAGGAGTAAATCAGATGATTACTATTCTCCCTTCCGATTCACTTGATGTACAGCGTATCACATCGATAAGCTGCGTAACGTTTGATTAGGCCAACTCTTGGCCCACGTATTATGTTCATATTCAGTGTAGGCTCACTGGAACGGCACATAAATTAAAACACTTCAAACTCGTTCTATTCCCCCATAGGCATATGAACTCCTCACCACAACTATCACTATGCGCACATGCAGAAAGCAGAAATATGCATATGCTGCAAACAGTTGTATAAATAAAACCCATTATAGATAAAATTCTAACACACCTCTGTTCCTTGTGCAAACTTTTCAAACTCAAACACTCCCATCGGTCCATTCCAGATAACAGTTTTGGTGGTCTCCAAAGCATCATTGAACGTCTTAATAGAATCTGGACCAATATCCAAACCCATCCAGCCGTCTGGGATGGCAGATGCTGGTACAATCTGCAACGACACATTAAAAACAATTTCATACTATTTAGTGTGCTCAAATAAAATCACTAAGAGCATGATCCTATATCAGTTTCCTTCAAACAAAAAGAATCTGAGCTGAATGTTATCTTCAGCAAAAATCAATTTTCCGACAGGAGATTAAGGAACAAACCTTGCTGTTTGCATCGGGAGCAAACTTGTCAGCAATTACCACGTCAGTTGGTAACATAATAGATACTCCTTTCACCTTGGCCTTCTCAAGGAGAGAAGTTGCAAGACCAAGCTTGTCTTCCTCCACTAGAGATGACCCAACCGAAAGACCTTGTGCCTTGTAGAAAGTGAAGATCATTCCTCCACCAAGAAGCAGGATATCACACTTCTCCAAAAGCGACTCAATCACACCGATCTTGGATGAAACTTTTGAACCACCCACAATGGCAGCAAATGGTCTCTTTGGGCTTGAAACAGCCCCAACGAGGTAATCCAGTTCCTGATATGCGGAAATAAAAAAGCTAGGTGAGGGGAGACATAATTAGTGGGGTATTGATCTGTTAAGCTTTCTATGGAAAGAGTAGGATGCCTTGGAGAAGGACCCATCCGCAGGTGTGGCAGATGCATGAGAATAATCTCCAACCATGTAGATTATTCAGGTGAAAACATACATTTATATAAGCAGTGTATCTACATCTGCATATGTTCCAGTTACATTCTACAAAATGATGTTCTGCATAGTGGCCACAGGTGAAACATCAAGGACAAGAGCAAACTGAGTTATTCCAACCTTCTGAAGAAGGAAGCCGGCAACAGATGGCTTCAAGAATTTTGTGACCCCTTCGGTGGAGGCATGAGCCCGGTGTGCAGTGCCAAACGCATCATTGACATAGAGATCCGCCAATGAGGCTAGCTTCTTTGCAAACTCTGGTTCATTCTTTTCTTCCTCCTTGTAGAACCTCACATTCTCAAGTAGAAGAACACCGCCTTCAGGAAGGGAAGCCACCAATTTTTCAACCTCCGGACCGATACAGTCATCGGCCTTCACAACCTGTTACCATTGACATAGAATGGTAGCAGGAACAACCCACGTTTAATGACCACCAGATACTCTATTAAAAGTAACGTATTTTACTTGCATTTTGACAGTAAAAGGAGGGTGTACCTGAATACCAAGGAGTTCAGATAACCTGGGCACAAGAGGGGCCAAACTGAATTTTGGAGTAACACCTTTTGGTCGTCCCTGAGAATTCAAGGGACTGAATTAGCTAAGCCCAACTAGTTAAAAACCAGATATCTTAAGCCTTGTTACAAGCTCAAAACTACATAAAGCTAAATAAAAAAAACAATTATGCATCCAAAGAAGCCACACTCAGTGTGAATTTAAAGCTGCCATACAGCTTAGCACTAAAATGCTAGGAAATTGATTAAATTATGCTAAGGTAACCAAATTTCTCGTTCAACTGGCACTGCAATAAAGACTAGTGGAAAGAAGCCTCCTTCCTGAAAAAGTGCGATGAACCCAAGTACCAACAGCCTTTGTGATGTCCACCAGAGTATTCTAAAAGCAATTATAGAATTATGAGATATGAGAGTACGTCCTCTTCTCTGTATGGCGTTTCTCTAAACATCATATACTAAGTAATTTAAGTAATAAGTACACGCCCGTAAATAAAAATAATGAGATATGACCGAATTTGTTATGAGAAACAGAAAATGTAGAATTCCATGAGACACATAAAAGATGAAGTAATTACCAGCAGTGAAACAAGTCAGTACCAAAGGAAAAAGAGAAAGAGGAAATTCATCAACCTTGCTTCGGAAAATTGCCTAGAAAAACCTTCGGTTGACTCCCATGAAACTGAGTTCATAATTGGAAATTTCAGAGAATGGTAATTGAAGATGAGATACAGCAAGACTACAACTTTACAAGTCAAACAGTCAAACTTAATTTCCGATTAGGCAAGGAAAACTCACCAAGTGGCTGGAAAGAATAACTTTAGCCCCATTGGCCATCAAATGCTTGATAGTAGGGACAGCAGCTCGAATTCTGGTATCATCGGTGATCTTCTGGGTATCGTCCAAAGGGACATTCAAATCGGCCCTGACAAAGACCTTCTTACCCTTCAAGTCGGAGGCGGTGAGGTCTCCAACACTCTTCTTGGCCATGCAAACCACCCATCTGGAGGCTTTTCCACGGCCCTTGTTGAGGGATCGGAAGTTGGAGCCGACGTGGAGGGTGAGGAGAGGGTCCGCGGCCGCAGCGGATAAACCCACGCGGCGGAGAGGGGAGCAGAAGAATAGGCTGGTGGTAGGGAGAGACGGCGATCGGGCGCGAGAGGGGGAAGAAGAAGTAGTGGGAATGAGAGACAGGGACGTCCGTGCCGCTGCAGAGGCCATTGCTCTTGTTTAGTCTCTTGACAATTCTCGAGAGAGAGAGAGAGAGAGAGAGAGAGAGAGAGATGGATGGAGTCTTGGTGGGGAATTAACAAAGAAGGAAGTACCAGTATTTAGGATTGAGAAGGCGGGGGATGGGGTGTATTTGTGGACGTTAAGATTGAGAAAGAGAATGGGGGGATATCGGTGATGATTGGGCGTTGGTGGGGATTGTCTTATCGTTGAGGAGAGGTTCAAGATGTTCGACTATGCTTTCCAAGCTCTCACTCACTCCTCTCTCTTCAGGAATAACAAAAACAAAACAAAAAGTCCACACTTTTAAAACTCACTCACGAGCGGCTTACTATTTAACTTTTGATCCACCTATGTGTGCTTTGGTTTCATTTCAGTCCCCCTCAAAATCCAAATCAAACAAAGTGTTGCTTTGGTTTCATTTCAATCCCCTCAAAATCCAAATCAAACAAAATTGTCGGCATACTCTAGTCATTGGTCTCCCAAGAGTGTTCACGATATTATAATCAAAAATATAAATTTTTAAAGTTAATAATATTGTGCAAAATAAGATTTACAATGTTATAATCAAATTTAGCAATCAACTTAAAAATAATCAAATTTTGATATTTGAATAATCAAAACTAAAAACATTTTTTCAATAACCAAAATGTGTGGATTCCACGCCATCTCACGCGCCTTCTCAATCTTCTCTCATACCTCTCAGTCAACAACAGTTCAACCCATCGTCGCCAGATTAAAATAATTCACTCTTCTTTCCCGTTTCTGTTTTATTCTTTTTTCCTTCCTCTCCGTGTGGTTGAGTACATGAAGAAGGTTGCACTTTTTCCCAAATTCAAGAACTCATCTAATTTTTCTTGAAAGATTAAGAGAGTGGTGATTTGTGATACTTTGGTAAGATAAGTTCCAGGAATACAGGGGGGGAAAATTAGTGTCCGTTTTAGATAGAAAACACTAGGAAGAACACCATATGTTTGATAAAATGCGTAAACCAGAAAAATGTCTGAATTAGTCATCTCCGACTCAGCTGTGTCCTTCCAAATGGTTGGCCACATGAAATTGCATTTGGCTCCTTATTTTGGTTATGGACCAAAAGTAACCATTGTGGACCTCAATATTGTTAAGTTTAACAATCTCTTAAATGGATAACCAAAAGCTGATGTGACAACTTTTGGTTATCCATTTTTGATTATAGTATTGTGGGCACTGCTTCGCTCGCTCCGATATAAGGAATAACGCCCCAAGTGTAGGGCTTAATACGTCATTTGAAGCATAATAATCCGAAAGATCGGGATCGTACCCAAGGGAATAGTTATTACGGCTTGATTGGATTTGTAGATGTAAGCACGGGTTTTCGGCATTTAGACAACCAACTTTGTTTTACTTTAAGCGGTAGAAATTAAATGGCTAAATTAAATGGCAAATTAACTAAGATAAAAAGCAGGTTAGATCTAGGAATTACTAACACCCACGACTCAAGTCAAATCATGTTTCTCACCCGATTACACGGTTTAAGATACTCAACTAAGGTTCTTAATCCGGAAGATATATGGTTCGATTACCAAGCTAGCTCTATAATTTATTTAGCAAACACCTCGAGCGACAGAGCTCCAGACATCATGTGTGGTAAGTAGGCGATGCTCTTATCTACACGTGATCAAAGAGGTTAACACCTTAGCAATTTGACAAATAAACCCGAACTACACATCAATTTTTCGAACCAATGATTCAAATTTATGGTGAAAAACGCAATTTTACTCGAGCCATGAGGTGTTAATCACCCCATGACCTAACCCTAGAAAACTACTGATGCCGAAGGTGTTAGGAGTTGGCGTAAGAACTTCGGTACCGATGGAAAGGTATTTGGTCTACTGATGCCGACGTCGATAACTTGAATCCTGAACCAGCTCAGTACTGATGGAACTTGTTTGGTTCTACCGATGCCGATGTTGTTATCTCCAGCACTTCAGCTTCATAGCTCGCAGCAGCTTTCACAGTATTTTATTTTCATTCTCTAAACTTAAGTTAAGATTACATTTTAAACATTTCTTTTACCTTTTCTTTACTTTAATTTATTTAATGAAAATAAGGAAGTAACACCCCCCCCCCCCCCAATTTGGAAACAATGGCATTGCCAGAATTTTTAGATTTCAATCCAATCAAAATGTTGACCCCCAGTTTTTAGTGTAAAATAGGAAACAACACTTTTCTATCGAAGAAATGGCTCAAAATATGACCTTGCTTTTCGAAAAAAACCTTGCAAATTTAAAGTTGCTCTTAGAAAAATTCAAGGATCAATTATCGCCATTTTTTATCTTGAAAATCGATACTTTTCGAAAAGTGATTTTTCTATACTTAGACAGATTTTCAGAGGCCGACAGAGTCTTCATTGGTTCCTCGAGTACTTGGATGCACTCGGGTCATCCATGACGTCAAAACATGTCTTATTCACACGATTTACCTGAAAACACTAAAATCATACCTTACATGCAATATCAAATAAAACGACTAATTTAACAACGAAATTAAACTAAGCTAAGGACCTAGCGCACCCTTAATGGCATTATCGAGTGCTTATCAGATACTATAAGAGCATCTACAGTGGTATAATCAAAACGAAAATGTTGCTAAAGTTAGCAACATTTGCTCAAAAAAGAGCTCACATTTATTTATTTATACATGATCATAAGAAACAAAATAGCCAACTAACTAGGAAGATCCCTTACAAGCAAATCATGAAGTCTAAGCGTAATACAACCTGGTAAAGACAAAACTTTCCTACTAAGGCAGTTGGATGCCAGTGAGCCACCAAGTTTAAATTCCTAGAGCACCAAACAAAAGACCAATTTGTAGTTCCTACCCAACCTTTGATATCTTCCACAATAGCACAAATCTCCCACGAATAATGAGTAAACAAGTCATTAATGCAATCAATTAGAGCTTTACAATCTGATTCAAATATTACCTCTGTTATGTAATGCCCACACCTCAATAGAAGTAGCTGAAGACCTCGTAATTCTACCAACCTGCCACCAAAGAGCATGTCCACCACTATCTCTGGCAATGACGCCAAAGGCAACCTTGCTGCTAGAGGAATGGTAAGCTCCATCACAGTTCATTTACACAACAGTTGAGGGGGGAGGAACCCACTTGGCCACCCGAGGAGGTTTAGGGGCCCTCTCCCTGTCATCTAAAAATATTGCCAGAAGATAATCTTGATTCGCCACGTTTGCCTTAAAGATCGGATCCTCAGGACAAGGCCTCCTCAGGACAAGGCTTTCTTCTATTAAACACAAAATCATTCCTTGATTTCTAAATTTGGAATAATCAAATTTAGCAACCTCTTAGCAGCTCATCAAATTTTAGCCTTTGGATAATCGAAACTAGCAAACTTTTACCAATAATCAAATTTCGTTGCTACTCAATCAAGTAAACAATCATTACACAGAAACGTTTTCTCTCTTTTATTTTCAACATGTTTATAAGAAAAATATTTTTAAAAATAGTTTTATTTTTTTGCAAGAATTGTTTTTCCCTTTTTTTTTTTGTGCAAAAACCAGTTTATTTCAAAACAATTTTTTTATTAATTTTTTTTCAAAAACTATTTTGTTATTCAAAAACTTTATTTTTTAAATTTTTTTCCCAAAAATTGTTTTTTAGTTTTCAAAAAGATATTTTCTATTTTTCTAATAACCTATTTTTATTAGTTTAAAAACTATTTTTAAAAAATTATTTTCTATGTCACAATTTTTAGATTTTTACGAGATGAAAATGTGATGTGACAAGTTTTGATTATTCAATTTTGATTGTACCATTATGGATTTTGATTAGCACCCAAGATTGTATAATCTTGGGGCTTAAATCCTCTAATTTGTAACTTTTATGCATTTAAGTAGTCGTTTTTATCCCAAAATGCACGTAAGGTATTTTTGTGTGTATTTTTAGGAAAAACATGCTAATAAGGCGGTTTTGAACGCCAAAGGGAGTTTCCGGGATGTAACCAAGTGCGCAAGTGCCCGATGGCACTCATTTCAATGCTATCGGAGCTTAATCGGTGCTATAAGAAGCCTTGGAGGACATTCGGTGGTCAAGATGGCGAGGAGCGTGCCAAAGTATTTCAAGCGAGGCATATGCATCGAGGATGACCCTCGAGGGTATCTAAGAGACCAAGGCCACGTGGCACACCTCCGTCAAGTCCCGCTGATCAAGAAATCAAGCATTGGAAGGCCGTCGGGGCACGACAAGGCATGATGGGCCAAGCTGTCCTAGTTCTGCAGTTTTCACACAGAGGTACCAATACATCATTTTTGAGGTACCGGTACCATGTTGCTGAAATTGAAGACAGTTGAGTTGGTACCAATACCTCATTTTTGAGGTACCGGTACCAATGCCCTTTGACTAGCTTTTTGTGCTGAATGTTTCAACCTTCCATATATAGAAAGTTTCTACTTTAGGCTTATTTTTGGGATAGTTTGGGGGTATTTTGGCCCATTGTTTGGCTAATTTGTAAGGCTTATAACTAGCCTTTAATGCCATTTTATGGCCATAGTGTAATCTTCTAAACTTAAGTCTTTGAATTTCCTAGAGCTCCTTTGGTAAGTTGCCAGCTTTATTTCTCTTGTTTTCTTTAAGAACACTAGCAAGCATCTATATTACGTTAATTTCTCGAGTATTAAAGTTGTTCGTGTGGTTTGGATCTTCTCATAAATCTAGTTTATTTTCGTTTTCATCGGTAAATCATGTTTTCTATGCTTAACTATTTCTCTAATTGTGGGCAAATGGGATTTGCCCGATCTTTCTTTCCTCCGGGGAAGGGATTCCGTTCCCCACCCTTTTTGAGAAAGGAGAGATGCTGCCGGTTCGCGTGAGCGCTTTTTGAAGCTGGACGACAAGCACTCGCGAAAATACAGAGTCGCCACTCGGGTTTGAAGGTCCGACACCCAAGGAACCGTATTTCGAAGCACTTGCCGCGCTGTTTGATTTGAAAAAGTTAAGGAACCAGTCCGTCATAACCATATCTGGGTTCGGGAGCCAGGTTACGAGAGGGGAAGGGTTTTATGGCACCCCTCTCGCCCAATCCGGAGATCGGTCTCTACTAAAGCATTTGTGAAAGATGTTTGTTTGCGATTCTGTTTGATTAATCAGTTTTTAGCCAATTAGAGCGGGGAAACAGTTTAATGGGGATTAAAGCTGTAACAACTTGCAAGATGTGATAGATAGCACGGATGAACAGTTAGTATAGGATGAAAACAGACTGTTGTGGGAGTTTAAACAAACTGGAGGGCCCTTGTTTTGAAGTGACGTGCGCAGAAAGAAACCAGCATGCACTGAACAAGTCACTGCATGCTGTTCACTCTTGCGCGCATAATTCCAAGACAAGCGCGCGCCGGTGAGCTTAAAACCCACAGCTCTTATTCTCAAACCTTCTGGGCTCTGGAAGGACCAGTGCACACCCAGGACAAACCACGCAGTTTATAGGCAGCATAATATACAGTTTAAAGGCTTAAAAGCCCTAGAAATTGACAAAACACCCCATAAACAGTGTGGGGACAGAATAACAGCCTAAATCCAAGTTACCCGTGCAAGGCCAGTCACTGGTTGGAGCAGACTATCGCGCGATGGAGTCACACTGTCGCGCGAGGGTGCGCCCTGGCGCACTGTCGTGCGATGGACTGACTCTGTCGCCCGATGGTGCGCCCTGGCGCAGGATGGTTGCGCCCTGGCGCGGACAGACTAGTGCTTGGTTCACATTTTCTGGGTTCTGGGACAGATCCAGAATGTTCCCAGTGGTACTCCAAAATAACAGAAACTCATATTGAAGTACAACTAGCATTTCTAACAAAGGAAAGCAGTAAACTGGTTTTTAACATGCTTGCAGTGATCTATACGTAAATAAAGCACAAAACAGCAAGACACCAATCCCCACGAGAACCGTCGCGCGATGATCGAAATCGTCGCGCGAGGGAGTGGCTCTATCGCACGCTGGTTCTTGCCATAACGGTTTTGAAACCTCGCCAGCTTTAGGACCAGAACTGGTATTGATTACCAGCCTTGGCCCTGCTAGCCCCCCTCAGGGATCAGAACAAAGAGTGGAGCAAAGGTAAGCTATACCTTCGGCTTTTGAGTTTGAATGGTGTTTGAACTTTGATGTTGAAAATAGGATTTGAGGTGTTTGAGGATTGTTGAGTGTGAAAAAGGGGGAAGAACAAGCTATGTTCTTAGTAGGAACTTTGTAACCTTTCAAAAAAAACAATGGAACCCTTTTAAAACCTTTGAGTTTTGTTAACCCTTTTGAAAGAGAAACAATGGAAAATGCTAACCCTTTTAATGGAAGGCCAAAGGGGGTATATATAGGGAGAGGGGGCAAATCTGGTTGGAAACAGAGGCCTTCAGCCAGTCCACGAGGCCTGGTTGAGGCTGCATTGGTGGCTAACTGTCCTCCTCAGGAAAGGTCGGTGGTAGGTTGGACCGTCGCGCGACGGAGTCAGTCTGTCGCGCGATGGTGCGCCTGGCGCACTGTCGCGCGATGGAGTGACTCTGGCGGGCGATGGTGCGCCCGGGCGCGGGATGGATGCGCCCTGGCGCGGGTCAGCAAGGTTTTTGGTTTTTGAAGTGGCTTAGGCTAGGTTAGGTTCAAGGGTTTTGCAAACACTCAAAACTCAAACACGCTATCATTCCCGGGGTGTTCTTGATCCATTTCATCATCGGGGAATCAAAAACTGTAAGTAAACTAATCTGGAAGCCCAGATTTGGGTGTCTACACTAATCTTTTTGCCATGAGTGAGTAGTTCATAGGTTTGGTTATGGGGTGAGGTTTACTCTATGACTTCGTGGTTCAAATGGTTTCTCTTCATCTTTAGCTTAATTTCAAGGTTTTGAATGAATTAAACCTATAATTTCTAGTATTGATCATGGGGTTGGTGGCTTCTTTGATCAATGAAGTCTATCGCCTTATGCTATGTGCTTGATAATCCTACGCATGTGAACGATTCTTTTTCGTCTCCCACCTGCGTTAAATGAGTTCAATTTGAATTAGAGCCGTGAGTTAAGTTATAAGTAGTCTTCAATTTTTAATTTTTCTAGTGGAATTCGGACGGTTTCGGCCCACTCTTGAGTTAGATGAAGAAACCATTTGACGGCTAAGTTGTGGGTAAATCAATCCCTTTGACTCGACCATCTCTAATCTAGTTTAAATTCCAAGTTTAAATATTGTCATTCATTTCAAATACCAAAGTCGACCGCTTGAACGCCCCAACTCTTTACGCAACATCTAATCCGAATTTGCTTAAGAAGATTTCTACGTGGGAACGATTCCGGTCTTACTGGTTATTATGCTTTCAACTACCTAGCCCTACACTTGGGGTGTATACCTTTCTAAGAAGTTTGGTTGTGACGAAGCAGATTTTTACATTGCTAACCTTAGCAACCACTTAAATGGATAATCAAAAGACGATATGACAACTTTTGATTATTGACTTTTGATTAGGGAAATGATAATAACACTCCAAAAACTGATGCAGGCACTCCAAAAAATAAAGGAAAGTGTCTTTGGAGTTATACTGATCTTGAAGTGCTTGCATCAATTTTTGGAGTGCCAATACCATTTTCACTACGGATGCTCTTACAAGTAAAAAAAAAAAATCTAGGAATACAACTTTAAAAACACAACTCTAGACACAATCATATTTAGAGTTGTTCGATGTATGTGGGCCAATGTGCATTCAACTAATTTGGACACGACTATATCCAGAGTTTTGTTTGGAAATTCTGTTCGTAACATTACTCTTACAAGCAACAACATATGAAATTTGATCCAAACATGGGTGAGTCCTTAATCCAAAGCAGATGCATGAGGTGAGTCAAAGTGACCCATGGCTAACGGTAATATTAGGTCGTTGATTGAGAACATTACTAAAAATGAAAGCGTAGATATGGTACTTGTGACCCCCGCAATCCCTCGAGGCAGTATTATTTCATCACATTATACTATTATTTGTAGGAGATTCCACAATATCTATGTCGGGACCGAAAATATGGTTCTACCACATATGACTATATGAGTGGTGTTAAAGCATGTTTAGCTCCTAAATAAGCGGTTATGAGAACTCGAATTTTTAACCATTGAACCAACCCCACATTTGTACTCAACTGATATTTGGCTAACTTTGAAGAGAGCCCTTATTTTAGCACAAAAAGAAATCACTCACTATATATTTTTTTGTACTTAAGAAATACAAATCACTACCTAATAATGTGTGAGGGGAAGATTTTAGAAACAATATATCATCATAACCTTGTTAACCCAAACACAAAGCATTTTTCTAGTTCACATGCCTCAGTTCATTTTTTCTACACATTTTGCGATGGGAACAATATAAATACAAATGAAAATAAAGGCCGGGGCATCACTTGTGTCATTAAGACCATGTTCGTTTTGGTAATTATGAATTTTGGATTTTAAGTACTGAGTGAAGAGAGATAGGAAAAAAATGAGAAAAATGATTCAAAGAAAAATTATTAGAAATCATGCGTAAAAAGAAAATCCAAAATTCAAAATACAACAAGGTCTGAATAACTTGTCCTTTTCTAGAGCACTCAAACTGAGCCAGGACCGAGCTGGGTTGGGCCGATACATAGCGGGTTTTGGTGTGGATCCATCAGTATCCATATACGTTGAGAAACCCTTTGAAGAATCTATTCTCTGTTCCTTTCGAGTTTCGACCCCGCCCGCCCTCTCTGTAGTTCTCACTGGCTTTCTTTCTTTCTGACTCGGTTACCGTCGCAGCTGGCTAGTGGGCTTCTCCCAAAATGATGAGCAGTTGGAAGAGTTTAGTTCTTCGAATCGGAGAGAAATGCCCTGAGTATGGCGGAATTACCGATTCCAAAGATCACATTGTCAGTTTTCTGTCACTATGCTCTTTCCACTTTTCCAAACCCTAGGTTTTTTTTTCCCGTTTGTATATCTCTACGTTGGCTCTAGTTAAAGATACTAGTAGAGCAGTTGTTTGGCCTGGAGTAATTTGTGGAATGCTTAACAACCTATCCTGTGCAGACCACAAGCAGTTCATTGAAGCATCAATTTTATTTTGCATTTGCAGGAGACATGTTTCGGAGTGATTCGGCGAGAGTTGGAGCACTCGGGAATGGATATTTTGACTGTAGGTTTTTCCTTCCACAAGTTCATTTTTTTTATGACGTGCTATATTGCACTTTGACATAGACTTTGGAATTTATACTCGTATTATGGACAGAAGGTTTAGGAGTATATTTTTTCACAAAAGATTTGCCCTTAGACATCCGTTGTAAGGTTAGCCAAGAAGCACTGAGGCAGTTAGTTTGCTTGCTGCTGGGGTTTTCCGGACACTATTGTTTGTGAATTTCTCAGTGTTTTTGGTGAAGGAGCAATTACCTTGATGTGTGTGCCCTAGTAACGCAATCTTACCCAGAACCGTTTGTTTGTTTCTTTACTTTGTTTTTGTATTATGAATGGTTACATAATTTGGATGGTTGATACCTGGATTTCCAATGATATTTCTGTAATTTGACTGGATGTGTAATAGTATCAGGCACTGTAAGTTTCGGTTCTGGGTTCATAGATGCCTTTCATCTTCTTGATATTTCCACATGTTTCTTTTTGCATGATGGCACATGAAAAAATGTTGCATGGACTGCACATTTGCCAAACAAAGTTTACTATGGCCATGCTGATAAAATGCGTAACTGCTTTTAAATTTCACCTGCACCTTGGCCTAAACCTTGCAATTTGCACAGGGCTCTTGTTGTTGCTTGCCTGTGTTCCTTTTGTAGTCTAACATAAGACAATTGCTCTGGTTTAGGGTTGAGGACCTGAATTGTCGGTAGTCCAAGTGGAACATTTTTTTTGTTTCTCCATAATGTAATTTTTTAGGCAGTGCTTGCTCTTTGAAGAAAATAACAAGTTTGTTTTTAAACATCACTTTCAACACATTTACCATCCATTGTTTTTACCCATCTGCCTCTTCTTCTATTAATTCCATACTTCTGTAGTTACCCCGTACCTGAACCCGACCATTGCAAATAACTCAAAAGTTGCATGTTGTGAATTTTTTTACTTATGCTTACTCTATTGTTAATTTCGTATCAAAGGAGTCGTAGATGGAAAAGAAAAAGCGGGGAGTTTCGCTTCCCCCTGTTTCCTTCATTTATTGTCTTCCTTCCACAAATCCTTGATCCAAACAAAGCCTATAGGTAAACTTCATTTTAAACCTTCACTTGTAATTGGCTACTTAGGTAGATAAAAATCATGTCAGGACTTCAAAACACGGGAACACCAAATGGCTTCTTAAGGTGTATATTTTAGGCAAATTTCCTGTTGTATATGCTATTTTCAAATGGTGCAGAAACACAGGGATCCTAGGACCACACCACAGCACACACAGAGCTATTGTTTCTCTTCATTAAAAAAAAATGCAATGTTGTAATGCGTAGGTTTATAAACTGGTTACTTTTCAAAATAATCCATGCTATTTGAAGGTCTTTTTTGTCTCTAATTTTTTTTTTCCGTAGATTTGCATGCTGATGTATTTGCTTCATTCTATTTGTATTGGCAGTTCCTGCTTCAGTGTGCTGAACAACTGCCACACAAGATTCCTTTGTATGCAACGCTGGTGGGTGAATCTGCTCTATGTTATTCCCTTTAATTGATGTTTTCCACATTTTATTGTTGCCGGCGATTTCTCTGTCTGCATCAATGTCTGCATGTATCATAACTGTAGACAAGTGGAGAATTTAATGCGCGGATGAATAAAGGCACAGGAAGGATACATTGTAAAAGACTTATGCATTTTTATGTTTCTTGAATTCAATGTGCTTAAGCTTGAATTGTGGCTTCATTTATTGGCATTTCTGCATTTCAAGTAATTACTTGGCTTCATACTACAATACACACACACAAACACACAGAGAGAAACGTTAGACATGTAAGATGTTAAATGTGGTAAGCCGTAAGCGTAACTAGAATTACAATAGTGTTAGTCCACTATGCTCTTGAGTTGTATGCTCTCTCTTTTTTTTCCTATTGGAAAGGTTTCCTCATCCTTTGTAGTATTCATTGTCCGTTATCACCTGTGATGTTCTTTCTTATCTCATGCAAAAAAGTATTCCCAGTCCTATCTTCTTTATTATGCTTTGGAGTTGCTTTCTTCTGATGTATTATAATTTTTCGAACTAATTTTTTCTGCTCCTCTGGAGAAACTTTATGGAATATAGCTAATTCGTCTGTCTCTGTAGGTTGGTTTGTTAAATTTAGAGAACGAGGACTTCGGCAGAAAAGTAGTGGAGAATACTCACACTAATTTACAGGTGAGAAAGCCATCAATATTGAAAGTGTACAAAGACATTCTTCTATTTCATGATTTGTGTTTGCAAGATTTTTCTGTTAAAGTTTATGGAGGCAAGTGCATCTGAAATTGTTAGTAATGCTAATACTGATTCATTTTGCAGCCGTGCTTGTCCAACAATTTTTATTACGAGTTAAAAGGCCCTTTTTTCTTTGTTATTCTCTTTTCATTTGCCATAACTGCTCAGTCCAAATGTATCTCATGGTTAATTCATCTATTATTTTTGTTAAGTGTCTTCCAAGTAGTACATCAATGTTTAATGAATCAAAAGAGTTCTGTATGAAATCTGTTTTGGAGTTGTAGTAGAAGGAATTGAGTGATCCTTTGCTGCCGTGGGGGTGAGGGAAGTCTAACTAACAAGTAGTAACCATAGCAGAGATTTAATAAATCTTCATTTCACATTGTTTGTGAACTTGCCAAGAAAGGCTACATTTGAGCTGGGCTCAGCTGGGTTCGTGACCATAGGGTATTCAAAATTTTAGTTTCTAGACTATCTTGCCGAATTGTATGAAAGCTTTGGGCATGCATGTTTTGGAGCTTGTGGTGGTATGATTATATCTGATGCAATGAAGAATCATCCTGTTTTTCATGGATTTATTGTTAACAAGTTGTGCTGTCAGCCTGCCTTCTGTAAGACTAGGAAGAGAGATATGTTGCCACTTTTAGGCTATGCACCTTTGGCAGTGATTGGTTTCTTTCCGTCGATGTGAGTTGAGTTTGTTCCTTTGATGGGGTTTGTATTGTTAGCTAATTTTATCTCTCTGGTTAAGGCTGTAATTAGAGCACTGTTATAGGAGGCTAAAGTAAACTGGTAATTGAACATGTATTACTGTTCAAACATTTGGTTATGTCGTTACTTGCTTCAGGGTCATTTCTTGTATCTTTTCAGGATGCTCTGGATTCTGGCAATTGCAACAGCATTCGTATATGGATGCGGTTTCTCACCGCTATGGTACGTTTACAATACTTCCACTCTGGAAGTGCTTTGTCAGTTGTCAACATGAATTAGCTACATTGGAGGCATATTTAGTTTTTTGTGAACAGTAATACTGGATTAGAATTGGAGAATGAAGGACTCTCGTGTAGCACCTTTTTTTTTTTTTAATCCCATGTAGAAAGGAAATGTAGAGATGCAAAATTGGAGGCAGTAAAGGATAAAATTTCCAAAAGTCTGATTTGATCAAGATGGTGGGATTTGGACAACTCAAATTATAGTATTATTTTTGTTACCTTTTCTTTTGTTTTTTCAACTTTTGTTTCTAATGGTTGGTCATACTTCCATTATGACCCATATGATCAAGAAGGTTAATTCTGAAGGAAATGATTGTAGCTTTTCATATGGTTGCTTATACTAACATTTGGCCCACCTTTTTTGTTCTTTTGTTTTGTAATTAACTGGAAATTGGTCGTTCACTTATACCAGGATGTTTCACCTCCGTTCTCTGTATACATTGCACATATTTATTCTTCTTCATTTTTTGCTCCTCACCCTATAAGAATTTCGAGTAACCACCTACACAGTTCTAGTTATTGACAATTAAAGGCCCTCTTGTGACTGCCGTACAGTTTTGGCCTACTCATGCATTGAGGCCCAAATGGTTAATTTTAGGAGGTATTATTACGATGGTTTGTTTGGAGTCATCATGAAGGATACAAATTATTTTTTTTATTTTCTTACACCAAATTAAAGTACTCCCCCTTGATTGGATGATGACCTAGTAGTAACCCTCAACAATCAGGTTGCAGCCTGTTGCTTTCCTGTTCTCAATTGTTAATGTTGTCCTTTTATTTTCTACAGATGTGCAGCAAAGTCGTCCAACCAAATTCTCTAGTGTTTGCCTATGAGGCACTTTTATCATCTGCAGCGACAACAGTGGACGAGGAGAAAGGAAATCCTGCTTGGCAAGCATGCGCTGACTTCTACATAACTTGCGTTCTATCCTGTCTCCCTTGGGGAGGAGCTGAACTTGTTGAGGTTTCTATTTTTTGTCGATTTGTTATTGTTGCTAAGTGGGCATCTATTGCTTTTTCTGCATAATGAAAATTCATCATGGGCACCGGTGGACTACTAGTGTTCTAAGAAAGGAGCTGGGCAGAGGATGCTCATTTTGGTGGACATATTCATAGTTGCTTTTGATTACTTGTCAAAGAAAAGTATCTCTAAGTTTTGTCCACAATTATTTTTCTATTGAAGTTAGCGGGATTGTTATCTTTCCATTTTTCAATAGAGCTTCAATTGTGATAAGAGTTTAGGATTTGTAAAATGATTAGTGCCATTCTCTCCTTTGTTTAAGTGGTTGGTTTTATCTCATCTGGCAATTTATATCTCTCATAAAAGTAGACCAAACAAGATGTTTACGTAGGGTTCTAATATACGAAGCGGCCATGGTATGGTTTTGGCAGCATACTGGATGGCAATCAGACTACTTAGCGGATTCTCAGGCATATGCACCTTTGATAGCATCTGGTGATCCCAGATTCTTTTGTAAGTTATCTATAGATTCGGATGGAGTTATGGGAGCCCTTCAACCCTCAGACCACCATTGAAGCATCGGCCGCGACAGTGGTTGGTAGGACACACTTCCTCATCTTAAACAGGACGTGGACATTGCTTGTACCTGCAATGTTTGTCTTAGGTGAGCATGTGACACCCCATAGCCAGGTTGGGGCCGGGCTCCGGAGGAGAGTCCTGGTAGACAATTGGATGGGTGGTCACAGGTGCCACATCGCTCGGTGGATGCAAAGTTCAGTGCTATATATAATAGATCATGCCCCTTTCTTGTACAAGGCCCTTTTAAAGCTGTGAGGGCGTCAAAGCTCATTGGCACATTTAAGTGTGCTCACCCTCAAGCAATGTTGGGAGGGCTGACCTACTGGGAAGTCCATGGAGCTTGGGCGGCCAAAGCGGACAATATTGTACAAGGTAGAAGCGGGTCGTTACGGAGTAGGTAGTGGAATTTTCTTGTGGATTATCCGTGACTTGTTTAGGTTTCATAACCCACTTATCCTGCAATGGTGTTAAAACATGATGCTTACTGAGAGGTGAAGTACTGTCTACAAATTCCACAAATACATTGTCATCCTTAGATTAATGATGTCAAGGTGGTTTTACCTTAATAAACTTAAGGTAGTTTTACACTGCTTTTTGGAGGGATGAAGATCCTATCTGTTACCTGAACAAATTTGCCACCTTGTGATGAAACAGTTGGAAGGTCAACATTGAGCCACATCTTTAGAAACAAGAAACATGCTTGAAATCATGTCGTTTCCATTCTACCATCTATGTTATTCACCCTCCCACCTTCTCCTAATCTCTCTCTCTCTCTCTCTCTCTCTCTCTCTCTCTCTCTCTCCCCGTTGATCTAAATGAGTGCTTTCGTAATTGTTTTATAAAGGCTTAATAAGCATAACAGAAAGTAATAGATAGATAAGTAAACTACCAGATCCTTATGGCAGAGTGATGCAGATCTGATTGCTTGCTGGTACTTGGACTGGTTTTATCCTTAAAGATCAAATGAGTAGTACAGGAACGACTCAACGTTTGTGGATCAACTTCTAAAGGCCCATGGTCGATTGAAACTGGCCAACATTTAAGACTCATTGCTTTGCGATTGCCAATGCCATTTTTTGGGCCTAACTCAAATCTTTTTGTTTTTGTAATGTTTCCAATTTCTTTGATTTAGAAATGATTTGAAAGTATTGCCTTTTGTTATTTGTTTCCTCGTAGAATTAGGGTTCTGTAGTTCCGGGTACTATGAATAATGGTGTAAGCGTGAGGACAAATCAGTTATTTACATACTGAAGTTTTCCTATAAATGGAGTATCTTTTCTGTGCTCCTACAATTCTAGTAGTCTGTGGATTCAGTATTTCATAGAAAAGTGTTTTTTTCTTCGTTACGGTGATTCTCCTGCTATTAACATCCTATACTACATCACGGTGGATATGCTTCAGTTGGTAGTTGGATGTACTCTGAGCTCAGTTGGTTCTACCTTGATCTGAACTTCGATATTGTATGCTTGTGAGCTCCTGTCCTTGTGATATGTTTGAGTGAATTTACCTTTTTGTACTAGCGTTTGAGTGCATGTTAAGTCACTGCCGCCTTGTTTGGATAAATAATTATAGTAATAGAAAAGCCCTTTAAATCTCTGTTTGGTGACAAAGTGGTTTTCTTTGCAGCAAGTTCCTGATGACATTCAGAGTGTTATGTCTGGTGTACAAGGTTATTTTAGCCTTAGAAGACGTGTTTCTGATAGTGGTTTCTCTGTTTTCAAGGACGCTGATGACACTGAGAACGCGCTTGATGAGAAGGTTGAAGTCCTTGTAACTTTTCTTTAATTCTTGATGCTGTATGTTCGGTTATCCATGTTTTGGTAAGAAACCAGATATTATCAAGACCAAGAGGTAGAGGGTAAATCTGGGTATTTCTTTTTGGATTGGTGGCTTGAAAACTCTCCTATTCTGCCTTATTCTTAGCCATTGTGTTTTGCATGAACTTGATTATCGTTCTTTTGGGAAGGCAGTGAAGAGTGTTGCCATTCTGAGTTTAAGTGGATCATACTTATGATGGCTGGCAATTTTATGCATAAGCAGTCAATGAGTTACAGTTGTGTTGTTATAGTATATTATGTGCTGCAGATTCTTTGATTTTAATTCTGGTTTTTTTTTTGAAGGATTTCTTGGAAGATTTATGGGGTCGGATACAGGATCTATCCAACAGAGGGTGGAAACTTGACAGTGGTATTTTTGTGCTTTCCCTTGATTCTGTCAGCTTTTATCTCTTCGTTGGTCTTTCCGTCAATGTGATAGTGTTTTTCTTACGTGGTTCGTTTCTGAAGTTAACTCATCTAATAAAGCAGCCTATTAACTGCTGTGTGGAAATAACTCTTTGCTGACACATACTACAAATTACAGAGCGCTTTCAACCTCCTTTGCTCACAAGCATTGAGCTTGTGGTTGATTTAGATAGATTTGTTTTCTTAAAAGAAAGTTTGCTGTTGTTCTGGAGTTTTATCTTGTTCTTTTGTGTGGTGCGATGGCACAGCAAATGTGTAAAAAATGTTAGCTTTCAGCTCATACTTGTAATTATGAGCTGTTTAATTTAAATCCTTGTATCTGTCTCCATTGCACCGTACTTTATGTGCAAGTACTATGAGTCTTGACCATTAAGTTCACCATTAAACCTAGATATTTAGCAATTGTTGCCTGTTTATTTCCTACCTTTTTTCAAGTTCATTTTTACCTTTTCTTCCAGTTCCCAGGCCTCACCTTTCATTTGAAGCTCAGCTGGTAGCCGGAAAGTCTCATGATTTGGCGCAGATCAGCTGTCCTAAGCCACCCGATCCACCTGCAGTACTCTCTGCTGTAGCTTGTGGCAAGCAGAAGCATGAGGCTGAATTGAAATATCCTCAAAGGATACGCAGGCTTGACATCTTTCCTACAAGTAAAATGGAGGTAGTTTACAAGTTTATGATATTAACTTGCCCAATGTAGTCATGCTCTTTTTTTTTTGCATTTTGTTTTTACTTGTAAACTACCTCCATTTTACTTGCATGTTAAGATATTAATTTGCCCATCTTGCGAGATTCGCTCCTAGCTTTTTGAAATACTCCTTGCAAGACTAGCCTAATGAGTAAGGTAAACGAATGCAATCATGGCATTAACAAATGCAATCATGTACGCTAATTCTCTTAGTTATGGCAATAATGTTGATTAGTAAATTAATCTGTAAAAGGCGTCAAAGAGGGGCTCAACCTGTCTACACTTATCAGTTAAGGAAATCAGAAACAATATGTTTGACGTGCTAAATTTGTTTATGCAGAATTATATTGGTTAGTGCTGTTGAAAAAGAAATATTTTGGTTTGACGTCTTCAATATTCCTATTGGCAGTCAGTGCTGACTTGTTAACCATGATGCGATGCGAGGCTTCTATGTTCTCCCAAGTCTTTAGTATTTCTATGATGTTGTGGACCATTTTGCATGATTTTTGTTATTTTTATCAGTTATGTTGTCTTTCTTGCTCTTTAATTGTGACAAATATTCATCAACTAACTCTTTTCCTTCTGCTTCTTCTTCTTCTGCTACTACTACTACTACTACTTCTTCATCCCCGGTGCTTATGACAGGATATACAACCTATAGATCGCTTTGTTGTTGAAGAGTATTTACTGGATGTGCTTTTGTACCTGAATGGCTGGTTTGTACTCATACCCATAACTTTCATGGTTACTGTTAGTGTTTTTTTTGAAATTATTGTTAGTGTTAGTTTAATGCGGATAGCTTGAGACCGTGTGTGGGCCACACTTCAGAAAGCCAAGTTTTTTTCTTCTTAGGTGCTGTTTGCAGAAAAAGGCAAATGCATGTTGTCCATGTAGTACATGTGATAGAAAAGAAGTGGACTTTGGAGAGTGAACAAACGATTTTTCTTGTTTGGCTACAACTTTTCTTGTAAATATTCCCTTTGTGTTTAGGGAACAAGAGCTTAGCCAACTTGTAATTTCGATGCTCAAGCCTGGCCTCATTCGTTCTTGGGACAAGCTTGAGCCTAGTTTAAGCTTCCGCTTGCGATGCTTCAAATAAGCCAGGCGTTGGCGAGGCTTGGGAGATTCAAATGGAAAATTTAGTTGGGAACCTTTTACACCTATTAATTCCTTTTGGTTTGAACACATTTCCCTAGAAAAGAGGTTTTCAGTTTTGGAAAAAAATGATTAACAAGGCAGTAAGGACTAAGGAACCTTAGTTCAAGAAAACACTGCTAGGCCTCATCCTAGTTTGGTAGATTTAAACTTGAGATTTGTTTTGGATGTTGTTCCATTTCTTTTATTTTGGTTTGAACACAATATCCGTTCAATTAGAGGTCAAAGAGAAGCAGATATTGTAGAATGAAGGTTTAGTGAGAAACTTCTCTTTTGTTTAGACAGAAACAAAAAAAAGTTCGAACCACATCTCATGTATATAGAAACTAATATCACCAGATAGAAGAACAATGTTGCTATTTAAATACTAGCTAATTACAACAGTCATGTGATACACATGGATGTGACTGCTCACCAATTTTCAAAACGCATAGGGCACGGCACACCATGGACACTCTCACACTAGTGAGATATACTTACTCGTTATGTTCAAGAGTAGCAAGAATTGAACCATAGCAGCAATCAATATGTCATCACGCAACTATTGCATCCGATAAAGTGATTAAATACACTTTATTTCATAAAATGGCATGCATCATGTAACACAGTTGTTAAACTTAAGTAGGAAGCGCAAGTATGTGTAATCTGAATTGCATATCTATTACTGGGTTGAAAGTTTTTTTCCCCTACTTCTATTGTGTTTCACACATGTCTAAGTGATTGATGTGTGTGCCCCTCAAACCTGTCAAGTGCTAGATGAATAAAAATAACAGGCCATGTTTGAAAGAGTGGCTAAATAGTATGAGGCTGTATCTGATGCATTCATTCTGCGTCCTTAGAAGCGTAGGTCCTTAGATTGGGAGCCTAGTGGGCGAACTGCCTGTTCTTTTAATTTTGGGAGCCTAGTGGGCGAAATGCATGTTCTTTTAATTTCCACTTACCTGGCAAATGAGCTACAAATTACATCCACACTCTGTTCATTTGGTACTGAATTATTCGGGATGATCTTGTGCGCAATTGGAGTGCAAGATGCTGACGTGCTGCACATTTTATTTTACTGCTTTATCCTGCACGTCATTGACATCAATATGCCATATTCTAATTTCTTTTCCTAATTGTGGGTTTTCCGAGGATTGATCTACTTGATTCCTATCTTTATTAATTTACAGTAGAATGCATTGTGTTTTTTTAAACTATGTACCCTTAGCGCCTGACATTTTGACCTCATTTTTTTTTTTTTTCTGTTAATGCTTGGTTCATGCAAAGCTAGTCGAAAGGAATGCGCTTCCTACATGGTTGGTCTACCTGTGACTTTTCGATATGAATATCTCATGGCAGAAACCATATTCTCTCAGGTAAAACAGTTGTTGGCATTCCTGGTTCTTCTTAGATGAAGTTGATTGGCTAAGTTTTTCCCTATTAAATTAGGGTGCCAATTCTATTGACAAGAAATGCACCTTTTCTATACCTGCAGCTTCTCTTTTTGCCCCATCCCCCATTCAGGCCTATGTACTACACTTTGGTTATTATTGACCTTTGTAAGGTATGGAACCTGTTCTGCTGACTAAAAATGTTACTTTCTTTCCTTTTTTCCAAAACTTCGATCTGGAAAAGTTTTTCTGTAAAATATGGTATTGGGACCTCAACAATTTAGTTTTGTACATTGTTCTTACGTTCGGTTGTGAAAAATTTAAAAAAACCAAGCCTCTTGCATTTGCAAAACTTCTGACTGCACGAGGTTTCTTTCATAGTCTCTTCCAGGTGCCTTTCCGGCTGTTGTTGCTGGTGCTGTTCGTGCTCTGTTTGATAAAATAGATGACTTAGACATGGAATGCCGCACACGCCTTATCCTTTGGTTCTCTCACCATCTGTAAGTCTTGACTTCTGAAGTTTTGGTGCCACACTATGCATTTTTGTTCTGATAATCAGGTGAAGCTATATTTTCTTGTTTTTGGTTTAAATTCATGCTCGCTACTTTTAGATGTTGCCATGTTGAGTTTTTGCTCATTAAATAAAGGTAGTTAAACCTGTCTAGTTCAGGATGTTTGATTTACTGTGGTATCTCAAAAGCTTCCTCACTTGCGAGATTCTTTCAGGCAACTTCAAAATTGTTTGAACATGCATGTGAGAGAGATTTATCACTTATGGGATTGCGGTGGTGACTTGTTTTTACTCCTGCTTCCTTTTGATGTAGTATTATTGATTTGAAGACACGTGCTTGACTAATTTATGATTTTGGGATCCTCATTATTGTAAGATGTTGTCGGCTAACCAGTAATCACATGTTTCCTTATTTGATCTGCAACCCTCATTAGTTGATTCCGTGTACCCCGATCCCTAGTCATGGACTCATGATCATCAAGAGAACTTATACTAACTCCTCTTCCCACAACTTTATCGTATGGCTCATCAACTTAATACCTCTTTAGTTATTGCAGTGTTGAATATCCCATTTATTCTTATAGATAGGTACTAAGGTGCTCCTTCTCCATTCATCAGGCATCTTCCTTGTCATAATAATTTTGTTGAACAACTTTGTCAACCAAGTCACTCCCAAGATCAGGAGATACCAGAGTGACCATTTTAGGTATTTAAGCTCAATTATTAGTAAAGATGGAGAGATTGCCGATGATGTGACCCATAGGATCCAAGTAGGGTTGCTCAAGTGGAGGAACGCTACTGGTGTACCATGTGACAAGAGGGTACCCACAAAATTGAAAGAAAAATTCTATAGAACTGCCATAAGACCAGTAATGCTCTACAGCACAAAATGTTGTCCTATTAAGAAACAACAAGTGAGCAAGATGAGTGTAGCAGAAATGAGAATGTTGAGGTGGACGTGTGGTAAGACTAAACGAGACAGGATTAGAAATGAAACAGTTCATGAGATGGTACTTGTGTAGCACCTATAGAGGAGAAGTTGAATAGGCTAAGGTGGTTTGGGCATGTCTACCGTAGACCTGGAGATATGCAGTAATTAAGAGAGCAGATAGAGTAGCTTTGGGTAGCAACGCTACGGGGAGGGGCAGACCTAAGTTGACATTAGATACTGTTGTGCGCAAAGATATGAGTATAGTGAGTTCGAGTGAACAAGTGGCCCTTGACAGAGCTCAATGGAGAAATGATTCATATAGCCGACCCCAATTGATTGGGACATAAAGCTCGGTTTGGTTTGGTTTGGTTTGGTTAGTGGAGAGAGATAAATGAGAGAATTTATTGGGGACCGTGCGCAAAGAGAAAGTCCAAAGTCCAAAATCCCAAAACGACCGTGGTCTTAGTGTTTTTTGGTCCATCAAAAATTGGGATGTTGTTAACCTCTAAAGAGTGAAAATACATAGTTGAAATTTTATGTGATTTTCTACGTTGTTTAGGTGCGTGAACTTGTGTCTTGGGGGCTGAAAAACTCGACGGCAGAAGTATTTAAACGAGTATTTAGAATCCTATGTTCAAAATTGGGACTTGGTTAACCCAATGAAACTGCTTATATACGTTATCTTATATGCTTGTAGAGGTGAATAAACTTATGTCTTAGGAGCGGGAAACAGGATGACTGAAATATTTAGTTTTTAAATCCTTACAAATCTGTGTTTATAAATCTGACTCCTTTTTTATTAGTGAAAGTTTGAAACTACTTTCCACCAAGTATATTCAGAATTCAGTTGTAAATCACGTTTATCTGTCAGTCATGCTTAATAGAGCATCGCCCAAAATATGTTCGTATAGTACTTCATGGCGTTGCCGGAAGGCACTTTGCATTGGAGAGGATTCGTGCAGATGCCATGGGTACTTGGGTTATTCCTCCTTTGGTTCTCTTTATTTGTTTTATTGCATCAAAATCGACGAAGCTAAGGATGTGATAGATAGCCCATCTCGGGTGTAGAGCTGATTCTACTCTTCCTAGGATGGGTTCTATTATTTCTGGACTGTTAGTGAATTTGGTTAGAGAATGTTGGGATGGTTTGGAGACATTTTTAGAGCTCCTTAAATACACCGTAAAAACGACATATGAAATATGCCTACTATTTCGGGATTGTCTAAAACTATGAGAACGTACTGGGTTTTGTACACATTGGATGTGGTATACTTTGGAGGGAAAAGTGTTGGGATACTATTTCGTGATTGTCTAAAACTATGAGAACGTACTGGGTTTTGTACACATTGGATGTGGTATAATTTGGAGGGAAAAGTGTTGGGATCTTTAGAGAATTTCAATGGGTGGCCAGGAGTTTTTGTTTGTCATTTTGTGATCTCAATTGAGGAACTTGCCGTTCCATGCCTTCATCCTTGAGTAGGGTGCACCTAGGACACTTTGTTTGCTGAAGATGTTGGCCGTCAGTTAATGTTTTTGGATCATGTCTAATGCCAAATTTCATGTTTAAAAACATTTGTGGCGCCTTGTTGATTTTGCAGATCTAACTTTCAATTTGTTTGGCCATGGGAGGAATGGGCTTTTGTCTTAGACCTTCCAAAATGGGCCCCACAGCGTGTTTTTGTTCAAGAGGTTTTGGAGAGAGAAGTCCGTTTGTCATATTGGGACAAAGTTAAGCAGGTAGTATAACATCCTCTACCTTCTAATATTTGCACTAGATGGCTTATTGGTCTTGTCAATTGGATCAGAATATGACAGGTTTATGCTGTCAGATCTTTTAAAATTGTTGGCCACGTGCTCATTTAAGATCTTTAGCTGTTAGAGAGGATGGTAATTGTTTTATGGGTACTCTCTACGTGCTCTCTGACACATGGCTATCTTCCATAACAGACCTCACCTGTGAATGGAAGTTTCCGACACCGCGTTATTCTTTTGGTGTTCATGACACAACAGTGAGTGTTTTGCTCCTTTCGGATAATGGACGCTGGCAAGGGCCTTGTCTCCCTTCGGTTTTTAATTTTTCTTTGTCCTCAGAGAGAGAATTCTAACAATTATTCTCAGTTGATTTTTGATGCCCTTTTCTTAAGCACAGGTTATTCGATTCCTGTTGTATATGTTAAATGCTATATGGTCCTTTCCCGTATAAAGCCATGATTTATGCCTCAAGTGAGCTTGTGTTGTCATTAGATGCTTTCATGTTTGGTCGTGGAGATTGGGTAATTAGGTTTATATGACTTCCCCTAACTACCTTGGTGGACATACCGGCTTTGTTTGCTCTCATGTTAGAAATGGGAGAATGCATGGATTAATGGGGAAAATCAAGAAGCAGAATTTAGGTTTTCCTAATGCGAAAGTAGTATACTTATCCATTGTAGTTTGAACAAGTACTTGCTCTGATTTTATGTTTCTATGGAATGTTGTCAATATAGAGCATTGAGAATGCCCCTGCTTTGGAGGAGTTGCTTCCTCCGAAGGGTGTACCAAACTTCAAATATGGCGGTGAAGGTGGTAGAGATGGAACTGAACATGCACTTTCTTCAGAACTCAGTGGCATGGTGAAAGGAAGGCAAACTGTCCGTGAAATTATTTCGTGGATGGAAGAAAGTGTAATTCCTGCTCATGGTTTTGAAATTACACTCAGTGTGATTGTTCAGACCCTTCTTGACATAGGTTCAAAAAGCTTTACTCATTTGATCACTGTCTTGGAGAGGTATGGTCAAGTGATTGCAAGGATATGCCCAGATCAAGATAAGCAAGTAATGCTGATAGATGAAGTAAGCTCTTACTGGAAGAACAGTGCTCAATTGACAGCTATAACCATTGATAGAATGATGGGTTATCGTCTTATATCTAATATGGCCATTGTGAGATGGGTCTTCTCTCCCGTAAACTTTGAGCTGTTTCATACCTCTGACCGTCTGTGGGAGGTAAAGAACTGCAACATTTTCATCTATTAATTTATCTTTCCCACTATACTACTCTCTTTACATATATGACGTGAGTTTGATATAATATTCTGGGATGAGCTTTGGATATTTTTTGTGATAGCAAATTACTGTCTAAAATGAGGGAAAAAAGGTTATCCTGATCAAAGAATACCGGAAGCTGCAAAAGATGTATATGCCCCTGTTGAAGTTTGTAAAAAATCTAGTCCCTGCAAAATTTATTATACACAAGTTAACTAATTCTGATTCTCCTACAGCTACTACTTTTCCTGCCCTCTAGTGTGGAAATATCTGGTGAACACAGCACTACAAATTTGTGAGTTCTTCACCTTCCAGATTGTCTGCTGCTAAGAAAAGGGAGCATTTTTTTTTATCAGAAGAAAAGGGGGCATTATCACTGACACTTTACAAGTTCGAACAACTAGCTTAAATCTCTGACGTTTTGACAACATCCTATTGCTTACCATGTAAACCAAACCAAACTAAACCTGATGTGCCTATCAATTTACTTACCATGTGAATAAATCAAACTAAACTTGATGTGCCAATCAGTTGGGTTTTGTGTTGTACACCTCCTATTGTGCTGTTTTGATTATTTTCATCTGCTGCACAGCTCCTGTTTATGCGTGGGCTTGCTCCATTGAGAAACTTTCCATTGCATGCTGGTTCCTCGTTTTTGTAGTTTCTTCCCATAAGAGATCGATAGTATAACTGTTAATTTTTTGGGAAAATGACGGCCAAGGACGTGTTTTGATAATTAATACCCGCCAAGGACATTTTGTTCATTAACAAATGTTCTTAGCATGTCCTTAAAAGGTATTAATTATCAAAACACGTCTTGGGCCGTCATTTTCCCTAATTTTTTTCTATAGCTGATAAAAAGATTATCATAGTGCCTGGAACTTGCATGCAATCTCTAACACAACACCCACATTTTGCTGTCCACTAAGCATTCATCAAATGATTTGCTATGCCAATATGGTTTGGGTAATATTCCACTCGAACTGCACAAATTCTCTCTTTTATGCTTTCCTAAAACTTTTTGGTATAGATACATGATGTTTCTGCCACGTTTCAAGCTTCCTAAGTAGTGTCTACATGTATTCCTTTTTGTCAAGTTGGAGACATTATTTGCCCCATTTTTCTTTTGACAGATTCTTAGGAATGCTGTTAATAAGACCTATAATCGTATTTGTGATCTAAGAAAAGAGATCTCTACCCTCAAGAAAGGTGTTGTGTCAGCCGAGGAAGCCGCAACTAAAGCTAAAGCAGAGTTGGAGGGTGCTGAGTCACAGCTGACTCTAATGGATGGTGAACCTGTTCTGGGGGAAAACCCTGTGAGATTGAAGCGCTTGAAAGCTAGAGCTGAAAAAACACAAGAGGAGGAGGTATTGGCTCGTGAATCTTTAGAGGCGAAGGAGGCTCTCCTTGCTCGAGCCCTTGATGAAAATGAGGTACCCGCTACGAATTCACTCTTGCTATACATCTCTCCTGCAGAAAAAGCTATTCAACTGCTGTTGGTCGCAAGGTCATGCTGTTGATGAAAATTTCATGATGGTCGTGATATCTGAATCCTTTATTTGTTGTTTGGGTACATTTTTCTGGAAGGTCTTCCCTATCATTTTGTATGCATGTGTTTGTGTGGAGAGAATGAATTGAACTTTACCATCATGATGCCGTTGAATTGCATGTTGTGAGCCCTGGGCCTCAAGGCTATTTTATCAGGCAGCTTGGCCACTGGGTATGATATTTGTCCCCTCCTGTACTGTTAGTTTTACCTTCTTTTTTTGAATCATCCATCCACCAGAGGTTTGATCTGTTGCTATTCGTGTTTCCGTTAACTGGAGGTTTAGTTAGTACCGACTTTTCCTTGTTAAATGGGAAAAGGCAATAAAATGAAGGATTTTCTGCATGAAACTATACCTGATTGGTCCTGTTCTGACTCATGCGGTGAGGTTGGTAATTCTGATTTGCAGGTTTTTGCAAACTACGAATTTGACTAGCATCATTCCACAAGTCTGTAGCTTTTATTGACTATATAGTTCACATGTGCAGGCACTGTTCCTTTCCTTGTTTAAGAACTTCTCAACTGTTATGACGGAACGTCTAGATGATGCATTTAGAGATGGAGCATTGCAGCAGCCTAGTCAAGCAGATGAAATGGCAATTGACCTTGAAGACACATCTGCCATGGAGCTGGACAAAGAAAATGCAAAACCTGAGAAAAGGTCTTCTTCTCCCTCACTACCTTTCCTTTTGTAAATTCAAGTTCTGAGTAGTTACTTCCTTGCATGCAGTGTGCTGATTATTTTCTTTTACTTGTTGGTTATGGTTGAATTGGTAGCCATTCAAATGGGGGAAGTGCTGGCAATGGCTATAAGGTTGGTGAAAAAGAGCAATGGTGTTTATCAACTCTTGGTTGCGTGAAGGCCCTTACAAGGCAATATGCTTCCGAGGTAAGTTTGGTTTATAAATCCAACAATTCTTTCCTTCGTACTTTTCCATGTTTGTGGTTCTACTTCCAGCCAATGTAGCCATCGCGTTTTTATTGTATTCCATCTTTGTCATTTTATTTCTCCGAAGTTGCAGATACGTCTTAAACTAGTACTTGAATGACGAATTTGGCTTTTTCATCAATTTACCCAAGCGGTTGTTCTACATTTTTTTTTTTGGACGAGTAGGGCCTCTTGGTACTTGGTAGTATTGCAATGAGCTTACTCTCAAAAGGTAAATAAGAAGAGGAGAAAATTCACATTCAGCTTGTTATTTGAGTTTAGTTGGTGGTCCTTACACTGGTTTAAGAAAGTAGTTGTGTTCATAATGTCCTGAAAGTTCATGAAATCTTGTTTTATTCTGAAGTAGTTGCGCAGTATTTTTATTTTGGCCCAAATGAAAATGGCTTAGGGGATTTTACTTTTCCGTCGTTCTGCTCTATCAAGGGCTCTTTTTATACTTCAAAACATTGACAAATACATATTCTTTTTAACCACAACATTCCATGTCAATTTAGTTCAACCCTCTTTTTAACATTTTCATTATCTGTCTCAACATAGTCAACTATTCACTAATTCCATTTTATGGACTAATTTAGTTTTTCTTTCCCTCATTCTAATTGCCTTATGATGATTTTTTTTGGACAGATATGGCTGTACATGGAGAAGTTAGATGCAGAGGCATTGTCAGGAGATGCACACCCTCTCTTTCGAAAGGCCGTATATTCTGGGTTGCGTCGACCTTTGAATGGGTTGTGATCTGGTCTACATTTTTGTTACAATTTTCCTCTTTAAACGTCAGGTGTTTTAGTTGATCTGTTGATGTAAAATGTGCAGAAGGGTATGGAAAGAATGGACATTGGGGGATAGTTGTCCACTTTATAGCTAAGGTTACTTTCTGTTTTAAACTTACGTATTACAACTAGGGGTATTAGAAGCTTAGCAGGTGGTTGGTTGGAATTATGTATCTGAAGCTACCAAAAGGTTGGTGGAGTTGGGAAAGGAAAAGGTACCCACCAGGATGAACTTGTGCTACACATTGGTTTTCTCATTGAGATAGGAACTATGAGCTCTCTCTCTCTCTCTCTCTCTCACACGCACACACACGGGATTAACTTGTGTACACAAGTATGATTTTACATTGAACTCAGAACTGTGAGAACTTTGTTTTAGCTCCTTGCTTGTTAAACTCATGCTGACAAGCGACTTGTGCCTTGTGCCTTGTTCACTTCACAACTTTATTCAAAAAATATTATTCAACTTAATTATTACTCTCTCTAACTTTTTAAAAACACTACTCAAATCACAAACCAAACCATAGCATTGAGCATCTGTGTTGGATACTCAGACTGGTTAGCATCTGTGTTGGATGCTCAGACTTGGTTCTAGGACATCACCTCATCTCGTGCATTCGGGTTTGTTTTGGTCTTCTCATCTCATGTGCATTCGGGTTTGTTTTGGTCCTGATTATAGATCCGCTGATGGAGTTAATTTCGTTTTTTTTTTTTTTGAATGGTAAATTTTATTTTTTATTAACTTTTGAAATTGTTACAAAGATTAAGAGGATAAGGATAGCGACAACACAGTGTCCAATTTGAGATCCAATCTCTTGATTAACAAGATGCCAATTAAGGACATCCCTAAAAGATCTAAAGCCTTGATACATGGGACAAACCTAACAATTAAACCATGTGGGACACAGTCCAAAACACCTAAGTAGTCTAGAAGCCCAGATTACAAGGGACAAGCCCAAACAATTAAGCCCATAAAATACTAAAGGGAATCTAGAGCTGGGAGATGTTAAGCATGAAAATATGTTAGTGTTGATTTGATAACACAGTTCAACATTCAAAATTGGTTATGGTAAGTGCGTAAATTAAGTTAGTTTGATATCACTTACGTGTCTCTTTAAATGAAAGCGACTATTGTGTTACCCCACGACCTCTCCACTGCCACACCACCACATTATCTCTACCACCTCCAGCCCTTGGTAACACCACCACTTCAACTATTGTTGCTGCTGCCGCCGCCACCTTACTCTTTCACGAGGGACAGTTGAAGGAGTATCACACTATATTCCTCTCTGCATATCCAGAGTCTCAGAGAATCCAAATCAACAATGGAAATTATCTCGTCATGACTCAAAACACTCTGTTCACTCAATGGATTGACACTTGCAGAAGTTTCCTCTTCTCTCCTCCACTATGAAACTGCAAATTGGAAATTCAATGATACATACCCAGAAGAATGGCGCTAGAATTTTCGCTATCTTTTGGACCAGTATTACTTGACCGACAGAAGTGAAGGCTATCATGAAGGGAGTGGTTCTGAGTCAGAAGATACAATCAATTATTCAGAGTGACGACCATGTGTTCATGCCAGCTGTTTCTTTTGTGTGGAATAATAGAAGCGTGAAGTGAAAGAAAGTAGAATAAGGCTGCAAGATTCTTGCTACTTTATTTTGGCTCCTTTCATTTCCGGGAGATGGTGAAATCATTAATATATTGAAAGTAGTATGTCTGTAATAAGTATGATGTAGAAAGTAATATGAATGTAGTGTGTGACAAAAGTAATGATGTGTTGAAAGTAGTGCTCGCCAAAATTAGTGTGCTAGGTACTGGTATATGATGTAAGCAATGATGTAAACGACTTCCTCCTAATGCCTATAAAAGGAGGACTCCTCCATTATAAGATGTAAGCAATGATGTAAAGGACTTCCTCCTAATGCCCTATAAAAGGAGGACTCTTCCATTATAAAAACCAAGTTAGTGCGTTCTCTCTATTGTGTTCTCCCTATTGCTCTCTCTTGATCGCTCACAAGAACCGTTGGAATTATCAATCGCTAGATGTATATCCTGCTCCACTGCACAGATGCTAAAGCTCCTTTTGGAGTTCTTCCATGTTGATTATCTGTTTATTTTGTTATTGGCTATGAGGTCTACGCTTTGATTGTGATCTTTCGTACTTCAAGCTCACAATGGTTTAAGTTGCACATCCGTTACCCTCGGCTGTGCTTAGAGTAGTTATCAAAGTTGGCAAAAGATCCAGACTGCTCATAACCAGATTTTATTTTTTGGATGCGAGCACAAGACCATATGTAGAACAAACAGAAAATTGTGAGTGTCAGGGGACGCACACCTGGGATTAGAAGCATGAATGTTCACAACCTAATACCACTCCTGCAGTTGGAAGTTGATTGGCAAATGAGCACCAGAGCGGGTAAGTCAGTTATGCTGAAAGTTTCACAATGTATATGGATCTGCTGATTGAAAATAATCTAATTACATTAGTGAAATGTCAGTTCTTTCTTCACTATTGATTCTACCAAAAATTGTTTGCGCGCATCTCCTTATCCAGAGATGAAGTCTGCCAACAGAATTGTGTACATGTAGCGATGGAATGCTGTATGCGAAGAAAGGCTAGCTCGGGACCCAGAAAACTAAAAAACACATTTCCCGTAGCTCATACATCAATAGCTATGGATACAAAGGTATATACTATATACTATATACCATAGTTCCACTAAAAATTGCAAATTATTTCACCATCAACCTATTGGAAGGGGGGCTAAACTGTAGCTTTAACGGATTTAAATAGCAAATTCCATCATCCGAAAGGTAACTAATTTCCCCTGGATAATAACAAAATCACTCATCCATAAAGGTAACTAATTCCCCCTGGATATTTATCCAGGACCAACTAAAGTTTCTCTCCTGAGGCTGAGAATAATACGAGGCTCAGTGAGCTGAGTATAACACTCTCTTTTTGGGAGACCCCGCCAGTCTAGCTCACTCCAGGCTAGGTTACAATTTGCTGGTGGGAAGCCCGACAGGGGCATCTCTTGATCTGCTTTCCACAGCACGTGAAAGTTGCTTCACTGCCTCTTTTGGTAGATGGCGAGGCCGACTCAGCCAAAGTCCTCCGTCCACAGGAACGGTAGTTCCATTAATGTACTTGCCTGACAATAGTTTTACATAAGAATCAGTATGATAAAAAGAAAAACAAGATGCAACAATATAATATCCTAATGACAAGGCAGAAGAAAAGGAAAGTGGAGGGATTAGTTTAGTCAGGACTCGGGACCAATCACTTTTTATGGGCATTAATAATAATACCTCATTGCTTCCTCTGCAATAGTGGAAGAGATGTGTAGAACTTAACCTTTCAAAGCATTAAGAGAGAGAGATCAAAAAAATTCCTGGATACTTTATATTAGCATTTTATATACCATACTAGTGCTTGCCCGTGTCTACGGCACTACGCACCCCGGTTGGAATTGCTTGTGCCTACGGCACTTGCCAGCTAGTGGCTCAAACACTAAAACGATTCATTAGTGTATAGTATGTGATCCTCTTCTTAAAGGCACGAAAGAGAATTACCCGTCCTTACGGCACTCCCCCAACTAAACTTTTTAGTTAGCTACAAAGAACTATCAATTTGCTTATGGAATCCTAGCAAACAGCAGCAACAAACATAAGCATATTTCCAATAGAGAGATGGGATTCCGTCAAATGTGGGTAGAGACACCATCATATCACAGAGAAACAAATTAGCAGTAGAAATACACTTAGCACAATGCAGAAATATACGCCATCAGCATCAAAGATCTTCACAACACCCTGACAAATTCACTCCTTTTATATATAGTGAAGTAACAAATTCAATCTCTTTAAAATTGGGTTTTGAATACAGTCAATCTCATAGATTCTGCCATCTCACTTTTCCATATATAGGGAAAAAATGCAAATCGATAAGAACCCACCAGATTTTTCAAACTTTTGAGAGAAACCCTCCAAAACCCTTCCCAATCTTTTTTTCGCACTAAGCTTGAAGACAGTCCACCAAATTTTATAACTTATAAAAAAACAAAAACACAGGTGTAGCAATAGGGGGAAAAAACTAAAATTAGTTGCCATGCTATTCAAACTAATTCATGCTATAGTTGCCAAAATTCTTTTTTTTTTTTTCTTTTTATAATTCTCATGCTATTCGAACCACAATCTTAAGAACCGAGATTGATTAGTTTAGACAAAGGAAAAGGAACAAAAGAAAAGAAAAAGGAAGAAAAAACTTCTCTTCTTATCTGAGCTTAAAGGCTCCTTGAATAATCTGACATGAAACTAAACCAATTACCACATCACACCATAACAAAACAAAAACGAAAGAGAATGCCTATGGAGAACCCTAGATAAGAACATAACCAAAATAAATTGAACATCTCTACCAAATCTTGAGGAAGTGCACAGTTCTACGAAATTCTATAGAACGCCGTTCAAAAAGGGAAAAAGAAACTGCAAAAACCCTCTACTTCACTACATGTATTTCAACCGATAGTAAGAGGAGTGTGCCCTCTACTTCACTATAAACCAAAAAGTCTCAACAACGTCAAGAAAACTCATAAATATAAACCACAAAGTCTCTACAAAATAGAAGAGAGGTGCGAATTCTGCCACATGCATTTTAACAAACACATGATGGGCAACAAAAAATACCTCTCAATATATTACATTACCATTTCTTATCCGGTACATGCACTAATTAATCTACTTGGCTAGAACACATTGGACATTTTTTAATAGATTACTCCCACTATAATTGGGAAAAGAGAGTTGATTTCATTGTCCCACCCTCATTTTGTCGAGGAGGAGTGTTATGGAGGAAGTCTACTAACCCGAACAGAAGGAAAAGGGGAGACGGTCCCGGTGATCGGCAGTCCACTGGGTGAGTTTTGAAAGTGGACGATCCCGGTGCTCGGCAGTCCAGTGGGTGAGTTTTGAAAGTGGACGATCCCGGTGCTCGGCAGTCTTCAACTCAACCTCTTCCCCGAAAGAAGGAGCCCATGTCGTAATCAACCCGTAGCGGAGTAAAGGTTTTCAGATTTGTAGAAAGGAAGCAAGGTCTTCAGAGTTTTTCCAGAGAGAGAGAGAGAGAGAGAGAGAGAGAGAGAGAGAGAGAGAGAGAGAGAGAGAGAGAGCTGTGAATTTTTGAATTCCGATTCCTCTTTTTTCCTCCTCTCTCCCTCTCTCTGAGCAGAAGAAAACGGAAAGGGGATGAGGATTAAAAAAAAAATTGTGAAAGGGGATGGCAGTTGTGTGATTTAAGTGAAAACCTTGGGCACTTAACCGGGAAGTGGGAGGATGCACTACAGCCTTTGGATCAAATGAATATGAGTCGTTCCAACAACTTGTCCCCACACCCTTGTGTTTTATTATATAGATGGTGATCCAAACAGCAAAAATACGCAGTGCATAAGCTAGGTTGCTAGAAAGAAGGAATGCAGGCTGGCATCAACACATAAAACAAACTCATTGTTGGATAATTGCTCAGCATAATTGATTTCCGAGCCTAAAAATGGATTGAAGGCACTCACTGTACCGCATGCACAAACGCGACATTTCACCACAAAGCAAGCTTATACAGATCACGGCAAAAATGGCGCAGAATCACACTGATGTTTCAAATCCTATGTGAACTCCAAGAACAAAACTTTAAAGCTTTTTTTTTTTGCCATTCGTTAATCCTAATGTATTCAATCCTAGGGGACTTGGGAAGGGAATGGGTGCTTACGGGAATCGACCCTGCCCATGTGCATGGAAATATAAGAGAGGCACCAACTACACTCCACTTGCAAACTTTAAAGCTTGTATACCAAAGTAACAGTAACACATCTTTATGTCCACCATTAAAAAGAAAAGGCACTGGCTTTAATATTTACATCCTCCGAAGTTGCTTCAACCTTATCTGGAGAAACTGTACATTCAGAAATACACTATGCTCCAACTAAATGAAATAGTGCCTTTATTCACCCCATTGTTATTCTATGAATGATGAAATGAAGAAAATGTTCAACAAAAATTCTGAGTAATGCTCGGAAAAGGCTAAGGACTTGAGCAGCAATGGATATGCTGCATCTGCGAAGTTGTGTTCTGGCCCAACAATAAATATTTTTCCTAAATTACCTAAACAGGAAATGACTATTATTCTTCATTACCAGAAGCAAGACAGCCGAAAGAAAATGTTACACAATCGCAAAGATAAAAAAAAACAAGCTGCAACGCATGATGATAGAGTGGTTACAGATAGCTGCATCTGAAGGATGTTGCAAGAAAGGAATGGAGTTTCCACCATTCGATTCAACTGTAGCTTAAGAAACTTCACCATTAAACTATGGCCTAATAATCATGAAGTATGAATTCTAAGACAACCACCAAAAAGAAAGTTGAACCGTTGCATGTTGCATATCAAAGTAACTTATCAAAAAAATGTTGCATAGGAAAGTAATTTGAGTATAGAATTTAATGTTCCCTATTTGTATGGTCTTATGTTCAAACATTAAAAAGTTGTATTCGGTAGTTATGGCAAGCATAAGTGTACCAACCAGCATCAGATACAAGGTAGACAGCAGCCATCGCAATATCCCACTTCTCCCCAAGTTTATAAAGAGGCATGTGGTCTTTTGCCTTGCTATTTATCTCCTCTGGAGCAAGTTTACTCATGCCAGCAGTATCACCTATGGGGCCAGGTGCAATTCCATTGACTCTGATATCATAATCAGTACCCCACTCCAGTGCCAAGTTTCTTGTTATGGCATCAACGGCTGCCTGAATGTGAGGGAGAAATTATAAGGAACACACACAGACACACGCATACGTACATAACAAATGTATAGAAGTCAAAATATTCTAAAAGCAACCAAAACACATTACAAACCTTTGCTGCAGAGACATGGATTTGATACCAAGCTGCAGTGTAATGCAAAGTAGCACTGATATTCAGAATGGTTCCACCACTAGATGAGCCCCTTCCTGGTCCTCCTTGCTTAAGATATTCAAGTGCTTCGTGGCACATTGTGAATGTGCCAACAGAATCAATATCCATAACTGCAGAAAGTTATTACACACGAACAAAGTTAAAAAGTATCTCAGATTCAGAAAACGGAGACAAGAGTTTTGAAAGGTGAAGCAGTTTCGCATAAAGCTGATTCTTTTTTCTTTTTCTTTTTCTTTTTCTCTTTTATTTAACTTCCCTGAAGAGATTAATTAGCTGTCTCCTATTGAAGAACCCACCCTTCCTCTCTCCCTCTTTCTCAAGACTCTCAACACAAATCACACACTGATCTCCTCCTTTAGCTTTATCCTTTCTTGGCAGGAAAACAGAAAAATGGCTCAGTGTTTCCCCCTAGATATTCCAGTGAAACAGGAATGCCACAATTCCAGTGAAAAATGGCTCAGTGTTTCCCCCTAGATATTCCAGTAGAAGTTAAGGCTGATTATGAATGAGGCGTGATTGGATATGAACAATTCTCTTTGGGATGCAAATGGGCATATGCTAAACTCGCATGGGAACCTTAATAGAAACAGCACCTGTTCGAAACCCATTAGGGGACAAATCTTCAGACGCCACAAGAAAATTGCCTGCCGCAGCATTAACAAGAATGTCGAGCTTGCCAAAATGCTTAACAGTTGATTCCACAACCCTTCTTGCATCTTCCTGTTTGCGAACATCCCCCTCAAACCCAACCGCCTGTAAACAATATTATGTCATGCTAAAATTAGTACTCCAGTAAAGGAGGGTAAGTAGAAGCTACTATTACAGGAGCCAAGGCTGGAACCAGGAATATAATCTGCCTGGGCTAATCAAAATTTAATAAACACATAAATATATATATATATATATATATAAGAATTTATAATTAATGTCTAGCAAACTTCTATTGAAGTTGTACCCTACTGAAGTTGTGTCCTACATTGTTTTAGAGAATATAAAACATTTATTACCGAATCTCGATCGATATCTTCAACAAGTTCTCTTTCAATAATAAAGATAATCATATAGAGAATAAATGCTTCCCACTGCCAGGAAAAAGTGGAGTTTTCCACCGCCGCTTTTTTCGATAATACCATATGTTAATTGTTAATCTGAACCGTTCATCTTGTAGACCCCACATAGCAATGTATCCATGCAAAAAATGAACTTGATCAGACATCGATAGGAGTATCAAAAATTAAATTTTGTTTTGTAAAATGGACAGTTTATCTTTATTGTTATTGACAGAATCAAATCGTCCATTTTATAAATCAAAATTCAAATTTTGATATATCTATCAACTTCCGATCAAGCTAATTCTTTGCATAGTAATACTAGACTACGGGTCTTAAAATATGAACGGTTTAAATTACAACAATAAACCAGAATGGACAATGGAGAAAAAGCGAGGTTCTACACGAGGATAGAATTTATTCTCAGATAAGTTGGGCTACGTATACAAAAAGAAAATAAAGGGGCTTTTGGGGTGTTCCACTTGAGTTCGGCTCCTCTCCAATCCATAAGAAAATAAATGGAACACTTTCCCTTCTTTTTGAAAAAATACTTTTTTTTTTCAAATTTCAAACTCAAATATAATGAAAATGAAAAATAATTTTATGAATTTTTTTGCTCCGTTAATGGTAGAAAAATTATTTGTGTAAACGCATGATTTTTGAGCTTGAAATTACCTTCCTTTTCTAAAACTTCTTATTGTATGAGGCTAAATTTTTACATAGGAATTTCTTGTTTTTCTTAAATCCACCTGGGCTATAGCCCATGTCAGTTTGTATGTGGTTCAGGAGCGATAAACACGAAATCGATCTCGTGGAAACAGAATTAACAAAACAATTAAACAAGTATGGGGTGCCAAAAATTTGATATGAGAAAAATAAACGCGATTGCAAAAAAAGAAACACAAAAAAGGAGGAAATATGGGGAAGAAAGAAATGGGAAAAAAAAGTACGGGATAAACAAGAAATCGATCTCGTGGAAACAGAATTAACAAAACAATTAAACAAGTATGGGGTGCCAAAAATTCGATATGAGAAAAATAAACGCGATTGCAAAAAAAGAAACACAAAAAAGGAGGAAATATGGGGAAGAAAGAAATGGGAAAAAAAATTACGGGAATAGAGAAGGAACGAAGAGTGGAGACGGCCGAGTCAAGGACTTGCTTGCGTCGGCCCATGATGGCGACAGAGGCACCATGCTTCCCAAACTGCTTGGAGATCTCAAATCCAATCCCTGAACCACCTCCTGTCAACAGTGCTACTTTCCCCTTTAGTATGTCTTCCTTGAACGCCGACTCCATTTTCCGAAATTTCTCTCTCTCTCTCTCTCTCTCTCTCTTCCCGTAGTCCGTACTATTGTGCCTCTATCCCTCCTCCTCGAACCGGGTCAGCCTTATTTCTCTTTATTTATTGGTGCAATTTGGACAATAATAAATTTCCGTTTGAGCAAAAATAGTACGGATAATAAATGGAAAGACATAGAAAAAAAAATTATTAAAGTAAAAAGAATTTAGAAAGAATTTTTAAAAAAATACTTTTTAAAATGCAAAAAGAACAAGGCCTAAATATTGGAACACCAGTCCGGGTTTGACAAACATTTCAGAACCCAAATAACATTTGGGCTGGGCTTCGACAGAGATCTAGAATATTTTTAGCCTAAACTCCCTCCTCCCCGTAATAAGGCGTAATGTATCTTCTTATTTTTTTGAGAAAATTTCTCAAATATCCCTTCGACTTTGACCAAAAATTTATTTTGGTCCTTCACCTTTCAATTTCGGCATAAAAATACTTCAACTTTTCAATTTTTTTCAATGTCATCATTTAAGGATATATATATATATATATATATACACACACGAAAAATAGGGTGTTTGGAACAAGCACCCTACACACATCGGATGCCGTTGATTCCCGCATTAGACCCCTCATTTTTTTTTATAGAATTTTTGGATAGCTCGGATCGGCCATCCGATGGCCGGAGACAGCCCGATGCAAAACTCAAAGAAAACGGACTCCTAAATGATGACATTGAAAAAAATTGGATAGTTAAAGTATTTTTGTACAGAAATTGAAAAGTAAAGGATCAAAATGAATTTTTAGTCAAAGTCGAAGGGATATAAAATAAATTTTTCCTATTTTTTTCGTGCATGTGTGGAAAATGCAGATATTGTATTTGTCATTTCTGTCGTGAGTAGTGTGGAAAATGCAGATAGTTCACCACTATTTATGTTTAACTCTAATAAGTTCTACAAATTTTTACTACTTTTTAAAGTTGTTTAAGAAGTCGGAAAATTGATAAGCTAATGGCAATGGGGTCATCTTTCTTGGAAGAAGTTCAATAAGTTCATGGTGCTTGTAAAATTGTACTTTCTCAGTTCATTTTTAAGTGTTTAATTTCGTAATTCAAATTAAACTTATTAATGAGACCTCATTATTATACTTTTCACATCAATTTTTACCTTCCTTTTATCTAAAGGCATGTTAAAATGTAACATTATCTCAACTTAAATAAATTATTCGTTCTATCCAATAGCTCTACACGATAGTTGTAATCACCACAAAGCATAACTTATCGTTTTATTTAAAGAACTGTATGAATTGCCTAAAAAGTGAGGGTAGAAAGGTATGAATTTACTAAAAGAATATTCTTTGTATCTTTTAAAAAAGAGATAATCCGATGGCTACAAAGTTAACATGAAGTGATTTAACGATTGTAGATGTTGCTCTCATTTATATGCTTAGATATTTTTTAAAAAAATAGATCTATTTTATACTTCCTTCGTCCCGATTTGTTTGTCCAATCTCGGGTTTTCAAATTATTAAGGAAACCAAATCTAATCCATTGATTTGAAAATCTATATAGTCTGAGCCATTAATTTTGAAATTGGACATTCAATTTGGGATATGTATAAGTCAAAAAATGGACAAACAAATCGGGACGGATGGAGTAATATGGATGAATCTATTTTTAGGGACAAAATGAAAAAATTACATATTTTTCTCCACTAACTTTACAAAATGAATACTTATTAAAGAACAACGTGAAATGAAATACTAGATTTTAATAAATGGACGAACGGAGTAGAATCATGATTTGGACGTAACTTAAAGCTCTGTTTGGAACCCATAGAAAAGAAAGGAAAAAAAAGGAAAAAAAATCTCTTCCATTATTAGGTTGGAAGAGAAAGAAATAAGAATTTTAAGTGTAGTAAATAATAAAATTTTCCTACTATTTTCCTCTCATTTTCCTTTTATTTTATTTTCCTTTCTTTTTTATGAGTTCCAAACTGAGCCTAAATTTGCCATTGTGACTACAGTTTTTTTTACCAGCAATAAAAGTAATTTTTTTTTTTGTTTTCAAGTGTACACAAAAGTATATATATTTTTATAATAAAATGGGGAGTGATTTCACACACTTTTTTTGATACCCACACCTTCTTCTTCTTCTTCTTCTTCTTTTCTATTTTTTAGTACTATTTTAAGTGAACGGAATTTTTGTTTTCTAAAAGGAAAAAAAAAGTGCGAATAAGAAAGGAATAAGAAACATCAAATCATAACAAGATGATCAAAGTCAAAGAGGGCAGAGCGGACGTGGGTTTCAAGGGCGAGATGTCTGTCAGTTCAGTCAGACGACAGATCTTGACAACACGACAAAATCTACCCTTACGTAAGAAAACAAACAAAACAGAGATCATTGTAGATTGTAGGGCGAGCAATGGCGTTCTCTTCTCTCCTCAGATCTACTGCTGCTGCTGCTTCTCTCCCAGGGCCGGCCCTGAGTTTTCGGAAGCCTAAAGCCAAAATGAAAAATGAGGCCTTTGCGAATTTTGAAGACAAGCACAAAATAAACAAATTACCTTTTCCAAAACAAAATAGCACTGATCAATAAGAAAAAATCTCAAATAACCGACCATTTCAATATTTCAAAAGCATCATCTAAATATCAATAGTCCAAAAAAATTACTGAACTTGCAATATTTTAGAGGCATCACTTAAATATCACCCTTCGTGCAGTTTTAGCAGCAAAAGTATTAATAATGTCTTCACAATCAATCTTATCCGCCATCCCATGTTCAATGGATAGGAGGGATAATCCATTCAACCTCTCTTGTGACATAGTTGAGCGAAGGTAGTTCTTAATTAGCTTCAACTTTGAAAAACTTCTCTCTCCAGAAGCAACTGTAACGGGAATAGTCAATAATATTCTATAAGTGACCCACACATTTGGATAACAATCCTCCATCAATTTCAAATGATTGAGCACTTCAATTGGTTTCCTTATCTCTTTCGGTAAACCTTCCTTGAAGACCTTCAATTCCGAAAACAACTGATTTCCATCAATATCGGAAGTTCCTTCATGTTTCAAAGCATCTTCTAGCTTGGTGCAATGCATCTTCAAACATTCATCGGTCTTAGAATTTAACTTGTTCACATCAAACAAAAAACCCCAAGTTTCCTCATATTTCTTAAATTGTTCAAATCGGCTCGTAAGTGAAGAAAGAGCATGATTCATAATATACAAAAAGTAGTTCACTCTAAAGGATTCTTCGGCCGAAAAAGTCACCTCTTCACTCACACTCTCATCAAATTGTTTCTTCCGGCGAATGACACGCTTCTCATGAAATATGGGCTCTACTCCCATTTTTGATGCAATTTCCTTAGCTTCATCTATGGCCTCCGCCAAACCGCTTGCTCTATATTTTTCAAGAAAAGTAATAAGCCTTTTCAATTGATCAATGGCAACATCTATATGCATGTCTTCTTTTTGCAAGGTCTTGCTTACACACTTAACTGCGAACAACATTGTATGCCAAATAACCATGCCAACTAAGAATCCAAAATCTTCAATTTCATTTCTTACTAAGCCTTCGGCTTCACTCTTTGCACCAGCATCGTCACGACAATCGACATCGGCCAATTCAAGTAAAGCATCTTTGATTCCTGAAGCTTGGTATCTTATTGCTCTAACACTATCAACACCACTTTCCCAACGCGTTTGTGATAATGACTTCACAGTGAGACCTCCAACATTATCCATCAAAATTTTCCACCGCTTGGGAGAAGATGAAAACAAACAATAGATACGTTGTACAACACCAAAAAAAGATTTGGCTTTGTTACAAGAGTTGGCCATATCGCAAAGCACGAGGTTAAGACTATGGCAACCACATGGTGTGCAAAATGCTCTAGGATTTTTGTCCAAAAGCCTTTTCTGGACACCTTTGTGTTTTCCTTTCATATTGGAGCCGTTGTCGTAGCCTTGTCCTCTTATATCACCAACATCAAGTTGAAGAGTGGCCAACACTTTTTCAAGTTCATTGAAAAGTCCAGATCCCGTTGTATCTTCCACCTTCAAAAATTCTAAGAAGAATTCCTCCACTTTTGGTGTACTTGCTGAAACATCCACACATCGTATTACAAGAGACATTTGTTCTTCGTGACTTATATCTGGAGTACAATCAAGTATCACAACAAAATATTTTGCATATTTGATTTTACGAAGCATTGAACTTTTGACCTCATCAGCAAGCATTTGTATTATTTCATTCTGGATTTTGTGACTAAGATAATGGTAATGAATCTCACCATTCTGAATTCGCCGAAAGTGCTCTTGCATGATTGGATCATATACGGTCACCATTTCCATTACGCTTAGAAAAATCCCATTCCTCTCTTGATATATTTTCTCACTGTCTCCACGAAATGCTAAGTTCAATTTAGCAAGTGTTTTCACAGCTTCAATTATCCTTACTAGTACCCCTTTCCAATGCTCTTTCTCTTTCTTGATTTGATCTTGCACACATTGGTCGATTGTCTCATTCTTCCTCAATCTCCTCTCCGATTCAATCCATTTGCTCATGAAAAAATATGCTCATTACTAGCTTCATGATTTTTAAGCCTCTGACCAAGATTTCTCCAATTTTTCAAGCCATTAGTAGCCAACAATGTCTTGTTTTCACCATGCGCAAACAATTTACAACAAAAGCAAAATACTTTGTCGGAAGCACTCGAATATACAAGCCACCTCCTATCTTGCTTCTCTCCATTTGACAACCGACGAATATAGTGAAAGGGAGTAAAATGCCTACCCTCCATATCCTTGGGAAAATAATCTCCATCCCTTCTTACCGGACCTCTTTCTACTAGAAAGTCAATGAAATTTTGATCAATTTTGTCCCAATTTCTTGGATCATCAATGTTTGTAGGTTCACATTCAACACCCATGTCTTCATTTTGAACCTCAACATCCATGTCTTCATGGTCACCCTCATCTACGCATTCATTTGGTTCCTTTGCACCGGCATCCGTATTATCCTCCAAATTTTCATTTTCTTCATTCCCCATATCTTCTTGTTCTTCTTCATTCTCTAAATCTTCAACCACATTTGAACTCTCTTTTTGTTTTTTGCTAACGAAAAACTTATCGAGTGAACCCGCTTGAGATTGAATTAATGTATCAACTCTTTGCTTTCTTTTTCTTTTTTCATGCCCGGACATAAATTTTCTGGGCATCATAATTAAAAATCTGCAAATCCCCAACATAATCTAATAATTAAGACTATAAAATTATTAATTAAAGAGAGTCTCACTTATCATAAGCAATATTAAATCACAGTAATCACAGACTTCAAGATTTAAGGCTTTAAGCAATATAAAATCACTTTCAAACTTCAAGCAATATTATTAAACAAAACAAATATACGATTCAGACAATCAGTCGAGTCCGGGCTGTCCGGCACCTAGACCCAAATTCCAATCCGAAATTGTAATATACATCCGAAGCTTAAAAAGAAGAGAGACTTACAAGTTATGAGTGGAAAATGGAAATCTGGAGTTGGAATATTGGATCAAACATTCAAACGAATCAAACCAAACAACTCATAATCTAAGAGGGCCCTTGTTCGTTCTTCGCTGGACCCTGGTGGGTGTGGCTTCAGACGCTTCACGTGAGTGGAGGGACCGTTTCCAGCAGGTGTAGTCGTTGCAATATTTAGGGAAGATTCGTGTGGATCGGTGACGAGTCGACGACGTGCCGTGGTGATGACTGATGGGAGCCGATTAATTAAGGGGAAAATGAAATTATGAAAACCCTTGTTTGTTTGTTCTTTCAATTTCAGAGGCCTCTAGCTTCAATTTGTTTTTCGGAAAACAAGGTGAGAGAGTTGGGTTTTGTTCCTTTGAAAATGGACCATCTAGTTTTCTTATTTACAAAATTGCCACCGAGAATTTTTTTGGGCCCAGCTTTGAATTGAATCCGTATGGGCCTTTTTTTAATTTGGAATGGGCCATTTTTGGGGTATAATAGTATATAGGCCCACTAGATATTTTGAGGTCCTAAAAATTTGGTTTTTTTGGAGCCTGGGCACCTTGGGCTTCAGCCCAAGGCCGGCCCTGTTCTCTCCATCAACCTTTCTCTTCCGTCCTTCTCCTCCTTATTCCAAGGTGAACTTTTATTGCGATTAATCCATCTTAGAAAAGGAGCAGAAAAAGAAAAAGAAAGAAAAGAGAACTCCTTTTAAAAGGTGGACTCTTTTATCGCATCTTTGACTTTCTAGTGGCATTCTATACTTGATTTGGAATTGTGATTTGCTTTGGTTGCTAAAGCGATGAATGTAATGTGTATATGATGCAGAATGTTAAGAATTGCTGTTTTGACTTTTGAAACCCCCCCCCCCCCCCCCCCCCCCAAAAAAAAAATAATAATAATAATAATAATAAGCAGAAAACTTTTGCAAACCAAAAAACAAGCAGAAAGTGCAGGAGAGGAGATAAGCAAATGAACTACTACCTCACATTCAGCTCGTGTCTGAATTTTAGGGAGAAAATTGAACTAGTTTCTTATCTAGATTTGTCTCCTCTTCTTAGTTTCTTTGTGTAAAAGAAATTGGCCCTACACTAAAGGGGTTGTGTGCGCAGCACACTTAATCCATATTCCATGTCATGTGAGAACTAAAACTAAAAGTACTGGAGAGGAGATGAGCAAATGATTTTGTTTCTTTCTTGAAAAAAATGTATTGTGATCGAAGCAGTTGTGAGAGATTGAAGAATCTGTATCAGTTATATAGGACAATGTGATATGAAATATGGATTCGCTTTGGGGCGTTCTCACAACGTACACCAACTAGATTCCTTTATGTTGGGCTCGGAGTGCTTCTGGATTTGGTTACACAATGCCACTCCATGTGACTGCTTTAAAAACAAACTTGCGGGTGCGATGTCGAATGCCCTAAAAGACTTAATTGAAACCCTTCCTACCACCAATTGGTTTTAGGAGAGATGGTGGAAAAGCGGTCCGACAAGTGGTATCAGAGCCAGGAAGTCATAGGTTCGAGTCGTGGGAGTGTCATCGTGAGGGAGGGATTGTTAACTCCGGAGTGCCCCCATGGATTTGGTTATTCCCTACGACCGCTATAAAAACAGACTTGCGGGTGTGATGTCGAATGCCATAAAAGACTTAATTGAAACCCTTCCTACCATCAATTGGTTTTAGGAGAAATTGTGGACTTAATTGAAACCCTTCCTACCATCAATTGGTTTTAGGAGAAATTGTGGAAAAGCGGTCCGACACTTTATAATACAGTATTGATGAATTGGTCTTGGTGTTCAAATCTTGTTTGCTTAAATTGGCCTTTAGTTTTCAATACGGATGAATACTAAATTACTAATGCATGGTCTAGAGTTGCCCTATTTATTGTTTTCTTTCCTTTCAGATGTCCTCTGTTGGTTTCGACCGCAATCTGAGTCATGCAAAGTTTCAGTCAATTGTGTTCGGCACTGATGTTCCTTCAAAGTCATCTTCCTTACAGTTGAGTAATCCATTTCCCCCCTCCCCCCCCTCTCTCTCTCTAAGAGTGCGTGCATGTGTAGTCTGCTCGATGTTATTGGCTGAACCTGTTGTCCAAACAACACAGAGATTTTGGTGCCAGGAGTATTTAGCCTGTCAAAGTCACTACTACAGAAATGCCTCCTAAAATTCAGAGTAAAAAATCAAACATTCACATTTACATCATTAATTCATGATACTATGTCAGTTTGGGTAATCGAGGTGCTGTATCAGGTTGACTTGCTTATTTTGTTTTGCTTTGTTTAGAATTGCAGAGCAGTGCGAAGACAAAGTTGGAATTAATGGTATGTTGCAACATAGTTGGGATGTTGTCTTTGCGTTGTGATGCTTTCTCTTTGCCTTTTATCTGTACTATCTTTTCCTCTTCTTTTAATAAAATTCTTCTTTGCTGTTCAAAAAAAAGAAGAATTAATGGTATGTTTTTTGATGACTTCTATTATGGTCAATATGTTTTTGGACATGGTTTTCTTCAGTTATGGAACTTTTTCAACTTTTGTTGAATCATACTTCAACTTTAAAGCTCGGTGTTCATGATGGAAAAAGATATTTGCACTATTTTGACGCTTAGGATCACTGTCAGTCTGTCACGGTATGGGCAGATGTAGTGGCAAATGTCTGAGTGCACCGATGTGAGATTTTGTGGTCTATACATAACAGGAGTTAGATGATATAGTTGTGAAGTTTTTAAAATCATAAGAAACTCAATTTGCAAACCTTGCTGCTGATTATGCCGATTGATTTACTCAAATTAGAAGCTGCTCTCTCTCAGACTCAGAGTACTGACATTTTTAAATGGTTCCCCCCCTGCATGATTTGGGTACCCTAAATTTAGCTTTTGGTCGTATTGAAAGGTTGGTTTTAAGACTAGCCACATTGAGGGATGACATTGATGTTGTAGCTGTCAATGATCCTTTTGTTGATGCCAACTACATGGTAAGTGTTGAGAATATAGATACCTAAGTTACCCTCTCTTTAATAGCTTAAGCTTCTAGATGAGTTAGTGGTTAATAATCTAATATGATCTCGGAGAAGTGGTTCTGGTGCTTCCCAATGACTCCTTTTAGAAGAAATAAGCCAAGGCGTACTTCTTCACTCTAGTGGAAGGAATAACCTAGGCAACCAATTGATTATCGTGCCCTCTAAGTCACTACAGTTTGCTGACTCCTAAACTGCTAAGTTTCTGTCAAAACATGTCTTGAATTTGTGTCTATTGTGCTAAAGTCAAAAGTGAACTAGTTAGGGTGAGGCAATGATTAATACAATAAATTGGCAGCTTTTGCCCGTCACGAGTTATGAAAAGTCGACAATAATTAATATCATCTATCTCCATAAAATTTTCCGATGAAATCTTAGAGCGGCTTAAATGTTGCATAAATAAAACAAGGTGTGTTGTAAGGTGATTTCACCATTTTTGCAAACCTATGCCAACTCCATCTTATCCTTGGTCCCCTTATAGCTTCGTTTGCTGTGGTTACTTAAATCTTTTCTACTCTATTTTTTCAGACTGTTAATTCTTTTGTACAGGAAAGTAATATACTATGATGACTAAATTCCCATATCCATAGTTTTATTTTTATTTTCAGGATGTTATTCATGTAGTTGATGGTATCCCTTCTCTCAGGCTTACATGTTTAAGTATGACTCTACGTGTGGAGTCTTCAAGGGAACCATCAAGGTCTTCGATGAGTCTACTTTGGAAATCAATGGGAAGCAAATTAAGATTTCAAGCAAAAGGTATCACAGACGAACCCCTCATTTATTTCTCAAACTATGAAACGACTATTATGAATGCTTACCGCATGCATGGTCAAACGAAAACCATAAGTTATTTAGCGTTGATAAACATCCAACACTCTCTATTCAGAGACCCAGCAGAGATTCCTTGGGGGACTATGGGGCTGAGTATGTGGTTGAATCTTCTGGGATTTTCACGACACTTGAGAAGGCTTCAATACACAAGAAAGTTAGTCTTTGTAACTAGGTGAGGGAAAAGTATGCAAATTATTTTTGAACTATGAACTTGGCTAGAAATTCTGGTGTGACTAGTTATTCTTCTCTCTCTAGAGAAACATACACACACACATCTGCATATATGTATGTCCACAAGGATCTCATTTAGAATGGTTCAATGTGTAGGGTGGTGCTAAGAAGGTTGTGATATCTGCTCCATTTGCTGATGCGCCTATGTTTGTGGTCGGAGTAAATGAGACTACATACAAGGCAAACATGGATATTGTTTCTAATGCAAGTTGCACTACCAATTGTCTCGCTCCTCTTGCCAAGGTTTGAATGCATCAAAATTCAAAGACAAATGAAATTCTCCATCTCTTACTTGCATAAACTAGTGCATGCTAATGTAGATAGATAATGCTTGAGCATATATGTGATGTGCTTGTTCCAGCTATTTCGTTGCTCTATTTTAACTGTTATTTGCTATTTTCATCGTAATGTGAAGTAACTCACTAATTTATATTCAATAAGTTTAGGTACACAACAATCCAACCACAACCCCTCACATTCACGTGGGGCCACACCCATAATTGTGTGTGGGCTCCATGTGTATGTGAGGGGGTTGTAGTTGGTCGGTTGTGCATGTAGCATGGTTGATTTATGTTATGTATACGATATACATTTTGTAGGTGGTTCATAAGGAGTTTGGCATTGCCGAGGGCTTAATGACAATAGTGCATGCAACCACAGGTGTCTCTCTCTCTCTCTCTCTCGCACACATACTCACATTTACACAGAAGCATACTCAATACAATTTCCTATTAGTTTTGCGAGTATGTTCATATGCTATTCAATGTCCAGCGACACAAAAGACTGAGGATGGCCCTTCAATGAAGGACTGGCGGGGGGAAGGGGAGCTGGACAAAATATAATCCCTAGTTCTACTGGTGCTGCCAAGGTATGAGGCCTCAATATGGTCATGTGGAAGAAATACTCCATTTGCAATTGTATTATTTTGATCTTCTTATATTGTAGGCTGTTGGAAAAGTTCTTCCAGAGCTTAATGGGAAGCTCACAGGGATGGCCTTTCGTGTCCCAACTCCTAATGTTTCTGTTGTGGACTTGACTTGTCGACTTGAGAAGAGTGCTTCTTATGAAGATGTCAAAGCAGCCATAAAGTACGTTTGTCGCTTTTCTACTTTCTTATCCACCTTGCCACATGAAACCTCTCTCTCTCTCTCTCTCTCTCTCTCTCTCTCTCTCTCTCATGGTTGATGTGAATTTTGTTGGCATGAATCAAGCAAACAACTAAGTCGCCCTTGGCATTTCAATTTTAGGTATGCGTCAGAAGGGCCGCTGAATGGAATTCTTGGGTACACAGATGAGGATGTTGTCTCCAATGACTTTGTTGGTGATTCAAGGTCAAATTTATTCTCTCTCTCTCTCTCTCTCTCTCAGGACTATTCTTGTTGGGCATAATAGTGTCCCTTACAATATCTTCCTAAATATAGATGTGCTTTAAATTTGTACAAAGAAAACTTTGGCCTACTCCAATATCGTTCTGGTTGCTATTGCTGCCTCTGCCTTGTATGATGTACATTGTGCATTTTGAATTTGAAATAACGGGAAGAGCCTGTTGGCTGTTATCACCTAATTTTTGTAGTTGGTTTTACTCGACCTTGTCATTGTCTTGTTGACTTGTTCACCAAATGAGATATACCTCCTCTATTTGATTCAAATTTCTAGCTATGAATGTCCCACTATGGATATTTTTCTTGATCTTCCTTGACGCCATGACTTTCACCTTGTCTATGTGGTTTACATTTTGAGGGGCATGTTCTATCTCAGGTCAAGTATATTTGATGCAAAGGCCGGAATAGGTATGAATGCCTCTTTTATGAAGCTTGTTTCATGGTACGACAATGAGTGGGTTATAGGTACTCTCTCTCTCTCTCTCTCTCTCTCTCTCTCTCTCTCTCTCTCTCTCTTTCTCTCTCTCGTGCACAACACCCACTCACACACACACAGAGGCACCTGCACCACCTTGTTGTAAGGTTAATATTTAACAAGTAGGAGTAATCGATTTGGCTTTCGTTGCAGCAACCGAGTGTTGGACCTGGTATAGCACTTGCATTGGTGGCTGCTGACTAGGCATGCTGGGGAGGATATGTTGTTGTTTCAGTTTTTTAAAGGGTAGATGAGTTTGCTGGTTAAACGAGTTTTTAAGAATTTGATATTGTCATTTTTTGTTTGACAATAGGTCTTTGTTGTTTCATGTTTGCATGTGAGGTAGCAAGTTCCATGATGGGACCTAAAAAGGTTAGGAACTCAATGGGTATTATCAGCTCATTTTAGAATTTCATACATATTTTTGTTTTGTATGAACTTAGTGATACATGGAGTAATAAATTGGCAATCTTTTGTTTGCTTATTTCTCCCCAAATACTGCTTGGGAAACCATCCCATGCTGTTACAAGTTTGATGCGAATGACGATGAGTTAAGTTTTGTTCACCCTCCACTTAAGAGGGTGAATATTACCATCCTTGCTGTTGGTTGAAAATGTGGATCCCACCATAAAGTGATGTCATGCTTACTAAAAAATGTATTGCACAAGTGAGACCTACACCATTTCAACCAATAAGATGGAAGATAAAGTTCACTATCTTTTAAGAAGGATGAACAAGATTGCACTCGAACGACAAGTGTACATCCCATGTCAGTAGACCACATTCACATTCTTCCACAATGCTATGTAAAGCCTATGTTGCTTTTATTTTAACCTTTTTTTACTGAAAAGAATACTGCAAACAAAGGCCAAAACAAACATAACAAGTCCAGTGTCCATGAACAAGGGAATCTGATCCGCCTGGGTCTTCCCTTGTGCTCATAGGCCCCATTTTTTGGAGAGTGTTCATGGAGTCCACAACACATCACCGAGACCCAATATATATTGAATGACTCATAAGCACTTAAAAGACTGAGTCTTGTAAGTGGTGAGTCTTGTAAGTGGTGAGTTATCCAATTGTATATGAGGATCCAACCTTTTTTTTCTATTTATCTGATATAGAACTCAATCTTTCACACATGTTCCTCATATGAACAACCACAACCCTATTCTTTTTGGCCAAAAAGGGTGCACCCGATTTTTATACAAAATTTTAGGGGCGTGTGCCCATAGAAAACACGGCGAAACGCTTTGATTCAGAGTCGCCACTCGGATTTTTGCGGTAAACCACCCAAGGAACCGAACTTGAAACGCTTGCTACGTTTTGATTGGAAAAGGTTTTGTAGACTAGTCCGTCATCACCTATAATATCTGAGATTCGGGAGCCAAGTTATGAGAAGGGAAGGGTTTTAAGGCACCCCTCTCGCCCAATCCGGAGATCGGTCTCTACTCAGGCATTTGCAATAAGTTTGATTCTCTCTCATTAATCGATTTTTAGCCAATTAGGGCGGAAGAACAGTTAAAAGGGTATTAAAACTGTAACATGTTGGCAGGATGCGATAAAATGGCATGCTCGCTTTATTGAAACAATTAACATAGGATGAAAACAGACTCATGTGGGAGTTTTAAACAGACTGGAAAGCATTGTTCTAGAATGACATGAGCAAGGTGAAACTAGCATGCACTGATCAAATCACTACATGCTGATCCCATCTACGCACGCCACAACTGAACTAGCATACACCGGAAAGCTTAAGCCCACAGTCCTTACTTTCAACCCTTTGGGCTCTGAAAATAACCAGTGCTCACCCAATACAAACCAAGTAGTTCTATATACAGCTGTATACAATGCTAAGCAAGTTAAATGGGCTCAGAGGCCAACAAAAGAATAGAACACCCCATAAACAGTGTGGGGGATAAAACAGAGGCCAAGGCCTAGTTGCCATGCAAGGGCCAGCCATTGGACTGGGCTTGGCTGGCGTACGCGGGTAGGATACTACCGTACGCCTATTCTAACTGCTTGTCCAGTGCTTAGCTTTGCACTTTCTGGATTTTGAGATATGTTCAGAAAGATCCCAAAAGCATTCCATAGCAGCAGAGATTAATATTGAAACATAAAACTGACAGTTTTATCAAAAGAAAGCAATAAACTAGTTCTTAACATGCTCACAATGATGAATATGGAAAGAAAGACAGAAAATAGCTAGACACTGATCCCTACGCCAGTACTGCACGTACAGCCATGACTGGCATATGTGTACATGAGACTGGCGTGCGCCAGTTCTAGCCACCACGGCTTTGAAGCCTTGCTAGCTTTCAGGCCAGGACTGATATTAATTACCAGCCTTAACCCTGCCAGCCCCCCTTAGGGATCAAAACAAAGAGTTATCACAAAGGTGATATACTTTTGGTTTTGAGTTTTGGAAGGATGTTTGAGCTTGAGTGGTTGTTTGGATGATGAATGTAGAAGGATGGATGTATGGAATGGTGTATTGACTGCTTGAGAATGACAAGACAAAGGCTTGAGAGAGTGCAAGAGAGGACGATAACCTTATAACTTGGAAGAATCAACTTGTTACTTGGCAACCAACCTTATAACCCTTTGCAAGGGGATGCATGGGGGGTATATACAGGAGGAGAGGGAGATGTAACCAGCTAAAGGGGCTGGTTGGCTTGGAGTGTGAGCTTCCCTCTCATTAATGAGAGGGGCAGGTGATGGGAGACTTGTGGGGAGGGTGATGTGAACATCCCCTAGTCCGCAGATCACTTCCAGAAGAATAACAAGGTTTGGGAGTGGCACAAAAGTCTTGTGGACGTGGTTGTATAAAGGTGATGGGACTACCTTTGACCGGCGTACGCCAGTCATAGACCTGCATACGCTAGTCCAAGCCCAGTCAATGGTCAAAGCTGACCGATGACTAACATGTGGCAGTGGACCAACGTACGCCAGTTGTATACCGGCGTATGCAGATAGGGTTTTACTAAGGCTTTTTGGTTCAGGATTAAAGGGTTTAAAAATGGGTTTAACCGCTTAAAGCTCAAACACACTAATATTCCCGAGGTGTTCTTGATCTTATTCATCATCAATGAACCAAATACCGTAAGTAAACTAATCTTGAAAAGTCCAAAATAGGGTGTCTACACTAAGAAATTTCATCATCGGTAAATCAAATACCGTAAGTAAACTAATCTTGAAAAGTCCAAAATAGGGTGTCTACATTGAAAACTTTGCCTTTTATATAAAGTACAAAAAGCTTAAAATTAAAGAACAAACAACATAAAACAGGCGTGGTCGTGATGGTCCAATCCACAGGTGCAGGGCAGGCGTGTATTGGATTACTTAAAGGACCCCTGCGGCACGGGACAGTCCAGTCCACTGGCTCAGAGGCCATCCCTGCGGTTGCATTCAGCCTGTCGGTCCAGTTCAGCCTACTGAGGGATGACCGTCCATTAGTTGTCACACAGCATAGAAGTCATCTCACTTCCAAGGCCCACTTGAACATGTCATTCTCCCCACTACTAGTCATTGACTGTACTAACCATAAGGAGAAGAGAAATTGACTGGCCGGTCCTTCTTTTCAAATTGATAACCCACTGAGTCCTTTCCCTACATGTGCAACTGCCTTGTAAGTCCTCCAGGAGTAATTTTACAAATATACCCCAATTCAATAGTCCACGTACAGCCTTTAAAAGAAAAAACTCCAAATACAGCAAAACATCATCTCGCTTTTTGTCGATCTCAACAGATTGGAGTTTCTGGTGGGAGAGGCGGTACCTCTTCCCCATCCACCACCGCCGCCGCCTTTCCCTGCCATCGCAGATCCTATCATCGCCACCAACATCCGTCCAATCACCACTGATCTGAGCGTCGTCGTCACTGGTGGATCTTTCGACGATCGTCTTTGTATTTCGCCGGTCTCGCCAGACGTCGTCGACCGACGTTCTATGCCCCAGTCGCCGTCGATCTCCCTTGAAGCTGTGTTCTCCCCGATCGCTGAGTTCTCTGACATTTTTGTGCTGCCATGGCTTGCAGATTTGTGGTAGTTGTGTGATGCGGTTGGAGACACGCCGTTACACTTGGTGGCGAGCTTAGAGAAGCCGCTAGATGTCGTGTGGTTGTTGACGACAATAGATGAATGGTTGGATTATGTTAAATTGCAAATCGCCGGCTTGCGGAAGCCCCGGTGGGATAAAAGCTATGCACAATGCTCTAATTATCAATTGGTGATGGTGGAGTGGTGGTGGTGGTTATGGTGGCGGCATGGTGGTGGTGGTGGTGGCGGTGGCAGTGGCGGCGTTGTGGTGGTGTAGGAGATTGTATGGGCTGACTATTAATTAACACTGTTAATTGTGGTATGAATTTATATGAAAATTAACACTGTTAATTTTGACAAAAATTAACACTGTAATTATGGTGGTGGTGGTGGTAGCGGCAGCGTGGTGATGGTCATTGTGGTAGAGGTGGTGATGGTGGTTATGGCGGGGTCGGTGGCTGGGCTGAGACCGGCAGAGGAGTAGCTGGTGGTGGTGGCTAGATCATCTCAATCGTCTCTCTCATTGTGGTGGCAACCGTGGTGGTTTAGGAGATTGTATGGGCCGAAGGATATTAACACTGTTAATTGGGGTGTGAATTTAAACGAAAATTAACACTGTTAATTTAGACAAAAATTAACACTGTTAATTGTGATGGTGGTGGTGGCGGCGGCGATGTGGTGGTGGTGGTGGTGGCGACGTGGTGGTAGTCAGTGTGGTGGCGGCGGCGGTGGTGATGGTGGTGTGGTAACAGCGTCGTGGTGGTGGCGGCAGAGATGGTGTGGTGGTGGTGGTGGTTGTATGAGCCGCTGTTAATTAACTAACACTGTTAATTGTGGTTTGGAAATTAACACTGTTAATTTATACGAAAATTAACAATGTTAATTTTCATCTATTAATTGTGGTGGTTGTGATGGTGTCGTGGGGGTGGTAGTCCTTGTGGTGGTGGTGGTGTGGTGGTAGTTGTGGTGGCGGCGTCGTGGTGGTGGTGGTGGTTGTATGAGCTAACTGTTAATTAACTAACACTGTTAATTGTGGTCTGAATTTATATGAAAATTAACATTGTTAATTGTGGTGCTGATGGTGGTTGTAATGGTGGCGGCATGGTGATAGTCATTGTGGTGGTGACGTTGGTGGTGATGGTGTTGTGATGATGGTTGTGGTGGTGGTGTGGTGGCGGCGGCGGCGGCAACGTGGTGGTGGTGGTGGTGATGTGGTGGTGGTGGTTGTGGCATGGTGGTGGCGATGTGGTGGTGGTGGTATTTTATCTCTCCTTAATCGCCTTTTTTTTGTGAGGGGTATTTTTGTCAACAAAATATTAAAGAGGACCTACTGGACTATGGGCTCTTTGAGCAGGATCTAGTGGGCTATTCCTCACCCAAGGAGGACCGGCCAGGAAGTTCCTCTAAGGAAAACGTTCCGAATTGACAGGCCCAACTAAGTTCAGTAAAGAAGGTACCGGACAGGCCCAACTAAGTTCAGTAAAGAAGGGGATACCTTCGGTTGAACAAGTAACCAATGAAAAAAAACTGAGCTTCAGCAACACCCACAGAACCAAGGAATATTACTACATGTTGCCCGGTCACAAGTAACAGTCAGCTCCTAGCTGCACAAACTAAAAGTGAAGAAAATCTGAAGCATATTCAAAAGATGAGACGAGGTATGTGTAGGTAGACCTGTGTTAGCCATCATTCACCCAATTGGCAGTAAGAAAAACGTTCAAATGAAAATATGAAGAATGTAAAACGAATGTTAAGCTCAACAATGTGCCAGACATTTATTTTATCAGCGAACTCATTTACCATATCACAATCCCATCACCGAACACATAAAATACCAACAGCCAACAGAAAGTACCATAGGATCTAAATTTCAAGTTGTCCTTCTTTTGTGTTTCCTAAAGAAGAAGAAAGGAGTCAAATCGTGGGGCTGCAGCAAACAACTACTGGATCATACTCACACATACATTCTAAAACATACATCACCACAGCCAATCCCTCAGTATTTCTGGCTCCAATCATTCAGCTGACCTTTTTGAATGATGCCATTCTCGTTCAAGTATTCAACAAATTCGTCAATGAGGTATGGCCAAGCACCTTCTGCATCATAGTTTGATAGCGTTGGGTCCACCATCTGTAAAAGCAGTCAACATCATAGTTATTAGTGTCATCACTGTGATTGTGTCAACTTGACCTAGTCCACCCATGGTTAAAAAAAAACTAAGGTGCTTATAATGATTCTTAATTATAAAAAAGAACATTATACACTCGTACATAATCATACATTAGATTCTGATCAGGAAAAAAATAAGAGATGCATAACAAAAAACATGTGTGCCCAAGGCACTCTTTTCTTGCCACTTATGAATCTATCTAAGAGCGCCAGGATGGAGGCAGTGACCTAGTGTCATCACTGTGATTGTGTCTACTTGACCTAGTCCACCCATGGTTAAAAAAAAAATTAAGGTGCTTATAATGATTCTTAATTATAAAAAAGAACATTATGTACTCGTACATAATCACACATTAGATTCTGATCAGGAAAAAAATAAGAGATGCATAACAAAAAACACGTGTGCCCAAGGCACTCTTTTCATGTCACTTCTGAATCTATGTAAGAGCACCAGGATGGAGGCAGTGACCTAGGGAGGGAAATTATCCAACAGCCTGTGGATGTGAGCAGATGAAAACAATAAGAAAAGCCACCACATTCATTGAAGTGTACATCAGGTTTGGCCATGCAAGTTATTGCTTCTTACCCTTGCAAATTCCAGTAGTTGAGACCAGGTGTCCCTAGAGATTGCTTTGTTATGCCGGGCCTGGATTGAGTTCCAACAAAATACAAAACATGACATATAGGTTAAACACTAATACAGAAAAATAAATGAGTGCTGTATCCAAGGAGTTAGAATTTTTAAACCAAACTTTAGCACCTCCACGTGACCGTGTTAGCAAACCTAATACCACAAACAAAATCAAACAGGAAATCGTGACAAGTTCCCTACCAACCAAGAAAATATGGAGTAACATAAGTTCTGTCTCAGCCACCATCAAATAGAAAGAAATGCTGACCAATGCATCATCTTTTTTCCACTATTATCAATATCCTAATTACCTTATTAGCATCTATAAATATACGTAAAAAGGTGGCAAGTATAATCAAGTACAAACTGCATAGTCACAAGCATCCTTGTGGTGAGGGTGTCAAGAAGGAGGCTGGTTTTGGGAAGCATAGAAGTGTCTAATGATGGTTGATCACCAGAGACGGGTTAGCTGAGAGCATACGTAGTCTTGGAGTAGTCCTGTATGGAGAATAAGAACTTAAAGACAACCAACAGCAGCGACGAAAAACATTTTGCATGCAATTGAGGTTTACGTCCTATTTATAGGGTAATCAAGTCATGGAGGTCGGGACACGAACAAGTTGCCATCCTCTTTCGGCTGACAAACTGTCAAATTCGGTTAGCAGAGCTGGAGAACTCAATATAAAGATTATGATGCCTAATGACGCTCTGCTCTAGCACGTGGGCGAGAGGGTACAGACTACATGCCCATGATATGTCTTGTGACAGCCTGAAGTTATCTTCTGGGATATCTCTCTTTCTCTGAGACAGAATAAGTTGCAGATCATGTGAAAGAGGGAGACCCGAATGTGCTTGAGCATTTCCTGGAGATAGCCCCGGGTACCTTGGCCTGAGGCTGTGACAATGCTAGCACGTGGCGATGCCTCAGTGATTCAGGTTTCACCTCACTGCGCTGGCAAAGGGAGTCAAAATTCATGTAGGAGCAGATCTGTTGATGTTTGGCTACGGAATCAGTTACCTTCTGCACCTCGCAGATATTTTAGCTTCTCCAGTCTTCGTAACTTCTCCAACTCAACTGTAGCTAATTTCCCATATATTGAAAGGCTTTCCTTTAAGATTATACAGCACATATCTTGCTTTTGTAATCTTAGTCAGGCCCCAATTGGTAAGGAAGACACCCACAACACTTGGACATCAAGGGGAGCTTGTCCTTGCCAGTTTTCTGAAGAAAGAAAACTCGACTTGACAAAGGAAAACTGAAACCTTTCCCTACGCAAACTTCCCTAACGCCCCGACCCTTCATGAAGTACATGGATGGAAAATGTGCACAAGATCAATACTTTTTATGACCCCAATACCATTATATAGTTGGGGAACTGAAAGCAAATAGCAAGTTTCTATAATACACTGGCCACTATTGCCCAACTTTCTCCCAAATTTTGAAAAGGATAACATGGTATTTGCAATTAAGCTCTCTACTTAATGGAAAAAAGTTTCATTAAACTACCTGCAAGAACTGACACCAGTGATCCACCAATGGCCACTGCTTTTCTGCAAAAAGCAACTGCCACATCCCGATTGCAGTATCCAATGCCAAAGACTTCTGACCCTACCAGTTAACATAAATGTCAGCAACTGTGGTTAATGGAGATACGTAAAACACCAAAGAATAAGACTGATAAGTGATAACAAGAGTGTATAGCCACAAAAGCATTCATCCATACAATTGATATTTTATTATGTGCAAAAATTCATGGCTTTCACTTTCTTGCGAAGAATAATCTATTTCAGTCTCATCCTTATAGAACTAATATGCGAAGACTAGGGGCAAATAGCCAACCAGTTCAAGAATTTATCACTTTATTCATCTCCTGTAGGTTATCGCTCATTTGAGTTTTGAATCAATTAAACATATGGAGACACCTTCATGCTTCTTTGAAACTAAAAGCAGAGCTCGAAAGCGTTTGGAAGTCTTCTACTTCCTAGATAATAGTTAAGACGTTATTGCTAAAGGGCTTCAAACCTTGACCAACTCTGAAGCAAACCCAGTAGAAAACACGAAGTGAACGTGTTTGACCGTCTTCTGTGAACATATATTTAGCGCCTTGCACGGCTGTTATTTTATATTATTCCTACGGGTAGTTTAGTCATAATGTTAATTAGGTTACCTAGCCTTTTTCTATTTAATCTATATTAGCTTGTACATATTGTAATACTCATGGATTATGAAATAGAATGATTCTGTTTCTCTCACCTTTGCAAAGTTTCATGGTATCAGAGCCCAAATTGGGCTAATCGCGTCTTCCCCTCCAGTAATCTCCTATCGCATCTTTCCCTCTCTCTTCTCTCGGATACGCATCCTCTTCTCCAGTTGATACCCGTTTGCATCGACAACTACCCTACTGCACCTACAACATCCTACAACACCAGACGACCACCCACAGTCATCTCTGACCACTCATAGACCACCAACAACCACCTCAGAGCACTCACCGACCTCTGGCGACCACTGTTTGCATTCGGATAGGACTGGGTCAGATCTGGTTGCCCTCGTTTGGACCGGGTAAGGGCTGTTTACACTCGATTGGAACTGGGTCAGAATATTCTAAGGCTTTTCAGAACCCTATCTCTCTGATTCTACACTGTTTATCATCATCATCTGTGGTAATTTTGGACAACGTTTATTTAGTTTTAGTGTTATTCGAGATTGTTGCTGCTCTGTTAGAACTGATTTGTTCTCTGTTACTCTCTGATTTCGTGCCAAATTGAGTTTTTGTGGGTAGTTATATATTATTGTTCTATTCCGGCGGAAGACAGAGTAATTAGTGTTCGTTTGAACAGGAGTAACTATTCCTATTGGGCGAGTGTTATGAAGAACTTTGTAGTTAGCATTAGCAAGGGTATGTGGGGCTATGTTACTGCATCTACAGTAAAGCCTGATCCCAAATCGAAAGGCTATGCAGATGCTATTGCCAAATGGGAACTGGAAACAGCAAAAGTGCTTATGTGGTTTCATAATTCTGTCAAACCAAGCATTGGTATGAACTTCTCCAAGTATGAGACGGCTAATGAAGTTTGGGAGTACTTGCGGGATTTGTACCTTGAGTCAAACTTTGCAAAGCAGTATGAACTCGAGATGTCCATTCAGCAAGCCACACGGCAGGATAAATCTATTCAGGAGTTTTACAATCAGATGACACAGTATCGGGATCAATTAGCTCAAATGGAACCCACCGAATTTCAGTCACTTCCTTCTTGTGTCAAGTACTGTGAGAGACAGCGCCTTGTCCAGTTTCTCATGGCTCTTCGTGGACAGTTTGAGCCTCTTCGTGGGGCTATTCTCCATCGTTCTCCCTTACCTTTAGTTAATGGTGGAGTTTGTGAACTTATAGCTGAGGAAACTCGATTCAAGGTGGGATCTATTACATCATCTTCTCAGTCTATATTTGCCACTCCACCAGGCAAGCCTAAGCCTCGAGTTTGTTAGATTATGGGTTTATTTGTAATTAGATATTATTAGTCGTTCTATTGTGTAACTAGTTCATTCTCTAGAACCATAGTGTAATTCATTGTAATCAGTTTATTCTATGAGAAAATAACCTTAGTTTTCTAGGTTCCCAATTCCACCTCCAGTTTACATGGTATCAGAGCTCCACGATACCTTGGGCTCTTTTCCTTTGTCATCGATCAGCCTTGCCGTGGTTGATCACTCACGGCCGTGTCAATAACGAAGACCCAGTTCCCCTTGTTTCTCTTGGTGTAGCAACGATACACCACTGTTGGACTTCTGACAGCCCCACCGACATACGTAGGCCACGCGCCAGCCCTTGCCGGTCATCCTCGACCATTGCTGATCTCCAGCGACCACTGTACGACGTCCGACGACCACTGTTTGCTCTCAGATTGAACTGGATCAGGTCTGTTTGCTCTGGTTTGGACTGGGTTGCCTTCGCCCGACATCACCCAGCCACGTCGACCATCGCCGGACACTACTCAGCCTCCGGATAGTCCTTTTCTGACTCCGACGAGTCTGTTTCTGCCGTCGTTGTTACTGACTTGACTCCAGCGAGTCCTTTTTGACATCGGTTGTGCTAACCCATATCTCTTTCAACCATTCTGGCACCCAACAGTGCTTTTCTTGCTGTTTCCCATTTGATTCAGCCACAACCCAGCTTGTTTCAGAGCTCGTTTTGCTGTTCCAAACTGTTTCTGCAGTCAAAACAGTTGTTAAAAGGCTTCAATCTGGTTTTGGGTGTTTGAATCTGTGTTTTTAGGTTGGATTTCACTTGGGTTCACTTGTTCGCTGTTAATTTGATCGGGTATTGCTTATTTGGAATTGCTATTCTTCTGTTGAAATGTCGGAGGATACACAAAAGGCTTCCGCTAGACACTTTTCTCAGGGGGAGATGCAAGCTCTCAGGTGCCTAATGACTCAGGCTGATTCTCCATCTACTATAGCTTCCATTTCCACTTCTTTTGCTCACACAGGTATTCCAGCTAATGCACTGCACTTATTGCCTTTCCTGCTATTCCTTAAATTATAGATTTGGGTGCTTCAGACCATATGACAGGTTGTTCCTCTGTATTTGATTTTACTCTACTTGTTTCAGTAAGGATAAGGTCAGAATAGTAGATGGGACTTACTTTTTCTGCTATTTCAGGAAAAGGTTCCATTCGATTATCTCCCTCTATTTCTCTCTTTTCAGTTCTGCATATTCCAAATTTTGACACTAACTTTCTGTCCGTTAGCCTTACTCGTTCTGCAAATTATTCTCTGATCTAGTGTCCTTTTTTCCTACTCATTATGTTTTTTAGGAACTAGATACAAGAAAGGTGATTGGCAATGGTAAAGCACATGGTGGCCTCTATTTTTTGGAGTCTGCAGCTCCTCCCTCTCATTCACCCATGTCATGTGGTCTAACTCAGCAAACAAATACGAGTTCAGCTCTTTCTATGTTAAATTAGTGGCATCGTAGATTGGGTCATCCTTCTTTTAGGATTTTAGAGAAACTTTTTCCTCATTTAATTAAGCATTGTTCTTGGAGTCAATTTTTTTGTGAAGCCTGTGAGCTTGGGAAACATAAACGTTCTTTTTATACAACTATTAATAAACAGAGTGTTTCCCCTTTTATGGTTATTCATTCTGATGTTTGGGGTCCTATTACCTCTCTTAAGGGTTATCGGTAGTTTGTCACTTTTATTGACTGTTATTCTTGTGTTACTTGGGTGTATTTACTTAAGTCAAAAAGTGAAGTCTTTTATTGTTTTAAATCTTTTCATGCAATGGTGCGCCCCCAATTTAATGCAAATATCAAAATTCTCCATAGTAACAATGCCACTGAGTATATCGATAGGAATTTTTTAGTTTTTTTGGATGAAAATGGGATTCATTTTCAGATGACTTGTGTTGATACTCCACAACAAAATGGAATTGCTAAACGCAAAAATCGTCATCTTACAGAGGTTGGTCGCTCTCTTTTGTTCGACATGAACCAAACCAAACCGAGCCTTAAGTCCCCATCACTTGGGGTCGGCTACATGAATCATTTTCCTCTATTGAGCTCTGTCAAGGGCCACTTGTTCACACAAACCTACTATACTCATATCGTTGCGCACCACAGCATCTAATGTCAATTTAGGTCTACCCTTCCCCACAGCATTGCTACCCAAAACTATCTTATCCGCTCTCTTAATTACTGCATCTCCTGGTCTACGGTAGACATACCTAAACCACCTTAGCCTTATTTCCCTCAATTTCTCTTCTATGGGTACTACACCTACCATCTCACGAACCATTTCATTATAATCCTGTCTCTTCTAGTCTTACCACACATCCACCTCAACATTTTCATTTCCGCTACACTCATCTTGTTCACCTGTTGTTTCTTAATAGGCCAACGTTCTGTCCCGTAAAGCATCGTTGGTCTGATGGTAGTTCCATAGAATTTTTCCTTCAATTTTATGGGTACCCTTTTGTCACACAGTAAACTTGTAGCGCTCCTCCACTTGAGCCACCCCACTTGGATCCTATGAGTCACATCATCGGCAATCTCTCCATCTCTACTAATGATTGAACCTAAGTATCTCTTGGTCTTGGATCATCACTCTTTCTTCATGCGTATTGCCGGTACCACTAAATTTGCACACCATATACTCAGTTTTACTCCTACTTATTCGAAAACCCTTTGACTTTAATGCTTCCCTCCAAATTTCTAGTTTCGTATTAACACCTCTAGCGGTTTCGTCTACGAGGACAATGTCATCTGCAAACATCATACACCATGGGATATCTTTTTGAAATTGTCGTGTCAATTCATCCATTACTAAGACAAAAAGGTACGGGCTCAAGGCTGACCCTTGATGCAATCCTGCAGTGATTGGGAATTCACTCGTCTCCCCTACTGGTGATCGAATGGTAGTGACGGCACCTTCATACATGTCTCTACTCACCTCGATAAACCCTTTGGTCACTCCCTTCTCTTCAAAACCCACCATATGATGTCTCTAGGCACTCTATCATAAGCCTTTTCTAAGTCTATGAAAACCATGTGGAGATCCTTCTTCTTTGCTCTGTGTTTTTCTACCATTCTCCTTAATAGGTAGATAGCTTCCATGATTGATCTTCCAAGCATGAACACAAACTGTTTCTCTGATACCGTAGTCACTATCCTCAAGCGATACTCAATAACTCTTTCCCACAACTTCATCGTATGACTCATCAATTTAATACCTCTATAGTTGTTGTAGCTTAGGAAATCCCTTTTATTCTTATAGATAGATACTGTAGACACCCCAATCTGGGCTTCCAGATTAGTTTACTTACGGTTTCTGATTCCCCGATGATGAAACAGATCAAGAACACTTCAGGAATGTCAAGTGTTTGAGCTTTAAGTGTTTGTAAAACCCTTGAACCTAACCTAATCCTAAGCCACTTCAAAAAGCCAAAAACCCTACTGGCACGCGTTGGTTGAGAACCAGCGTGCATGGGTCAAATTGACAGGTGTTGGTCAATAGTCAAAGCTTGGCCTTTGACCAACACGTGTGTTGGTTTGACTCGCGCGCTGATCCCAAACCCGTGCGCGCGGGTCAAGCTGCTAGGTGTGATCAACAGTCAAAGCTTGATTGTTGACCCGCGCGCACCAGAGCACAACCCGCACGCACCGGTCAAAACCTGTCCCTATCACCTTTGTGGTTTGGTAAGTTTAACCACCAAGTAACCCTCAGCCAGCCTTGTGGACTGGCTGAGCTCCTCTCTTTGCCATCAAACCTACCACCTCCCTCCCTATATATAGCCCCCATGGTTCTTCAATTTGAAAGGTTCGAGAATTTCAACGGTTACAAAATACACAATTTTGGTTACATATAAACCCTAATCTCAAGAACATAGCTTGTTCTTCCTCCTGCATCACACAATCATTCAATCACTCAATCAACCTCACAACCTCAAAGCTCAAGCGCATTTCAAAATCAGGCTCCGTTCCGGAAAGGAAAATAAATACTTATTTTATAAGGCAGCAATTTCAAACTCAAAAATCATGTGCTTACGCAAATTATTTTCCGATCAATATGGATCTTGTTTGATAGATCTCATTGAGATCTTTAATATAGTGCAAAAAAAATTGAAAAATTATTTTTCATTTACATTATTTTTGAGTTTGAAAATGTGAAATAAGTAGTTATTTTTTAAGAAGGTGTTCTGAAACGGGGCCTCAATCTAGGTATAGCATACCTATTGTTTTCTGTTCTGATCCCTGAGGGGGGATGGCAGGGTCAAGGCTGGTAATCAATACCAATCCTGGCCCTAAAGCTGGCAAGGTTTCAAAAACCGTAGTTGTAAGAACCAGCACGCGCCGGTCCACGATACGCGCGCACATGTCGACGTGGGGATTGGTGTCTTGCCGTTTTATGCATTTCTTTCCATATTCACCACTGCAAGCATGCTAACAACCAGTTTACTGCTTTCCTTCGTTAGAACTGTTAGCTGTAGTTCAATATGTATTTCTGCTATTATGGAGTACCACTGGGGTCTTTCTGGATATGTCCCAGAACCCAGAAACATGTAAACCAAACACTGGTTAAATGGTTCAGACATGCGCGCGCCGGAGCGACATGTGCGCGCGCCGGAGAGCCATACGTGCGCTCCAGTCTGTCTCTGACCAGCGAGTGGCCTTGCATGGGTAACTTGGCTTTAGGCCGTTATTTTGTCCCCACATTGTTTATGGGGTGTTTCGTTAATTTGTAGGGCTTTTCGGCCTTTAAATTGTATATTATAACTGCATAGAATTGCTTATCAATTGCTATTGACTATTTGGTTTATTCTGGGTGTGCACTGGTCATTTACAGAGCCCAGAGGGTTTGAGAATAAGAGCTGTGGGTTTGAGCTCAGTGGCGCGCACGTCTTGGAGTTGCGCACGCAGGTGTGAACAGAATGCAGTCACTTGTTCAGTGCATGTTGGTTTCTTCTTGCGCACGTCACTCCAAAACAGGGGCCTACCAGTTTGTTTAGACTCCCACAGGAGTCTGTTCTCATCCTATATTTACTGTCCATCCATGCTATCATTCACATCTTGCAAACTGTTACAGTTTTAATCCCCTTAAACTGTTCCCCCGCCCTAATTGGCTAAAGAATTAATTAATCAAACAGAATCGCAAACAAATATTTTCGCAAATGCCTAAGTAGAGACCAATCTCCGGATTGGGCAAGAGGGGTGACATAAAACCCTTCCCCTCTCGTAACCTGGCTCCCGAACCCAGATATGGTTATGATGGACTGGTACCTTCACTTTTTAAAATCAAACAGCGCGGCAAGTGTTTCAAATACGGTTCCTTGGGTGTCGAACCTTCAAACCCGAGTGGTGACTCTGTATTCCGAGCGTTTGCTTCTCCGCTCGCGCTCCCTCGATCCGGGCCCTTGCATTTGGAATCCGGAAATTCCAAGGGCATGCTGCCCACAGGTACTAGAGTGCTCCTTTTCCACTCGTCGGGCATCTTCCTCGTCATAATAATCTTGTTAAACAATTTCGTCAACCAAGTCACCCCCAAGTCACCTAGACTTTTCCACACTTCAATAGATGCTATCTGGTCCTAAGGCCTTTCTCGATTTCATCCTTTTCAAAGCTTTGACCACTTTGAACTTTTGTATTCTCCAATAAAATTCATATTCTATATTCTCGTCAGGTACATACTCTTCCTCCTCACCAAAGCCTCCTTCATGTTTCTCATTTAACAACTTCTCGAAATACAACTTCCATCTATCCCTGATTCCCTCGTCTTTTACCAACACCACTGAATCAATATCTTTTATACACTTTACTTGAGAAACGTCTTTAGCTCTCCTTTCTCACATCTTGGCAAGTTTATAAATAATCTTTTCTCCATCTTTATTATCGAGTCTAGAGTAGAAATTTTCATAGGCTTTCAACTTAGCATCCCTAATGGCTTTCTTAGCTTCCTTGCTAACTTGCTTATAACCCTGAAAATTTTCCTCATTCCGGTCCTTTTGCCAATTTATAAAGCACTCCTTTTTGGCTTTTACCTTGGTTCGAATCTTGTTATTCCACCACCATGTCTCCTTAGAAATTGGACATTTTCCCTTTGATTCCCAAAAACTTCTCTCGATATTCTTCTAAAACCGTCAGCTATGGTATTCCACATGTTGTCACTATCTCCTTCCACTCCCCACCGTACTTCTTAAGACATTCTTTCCTTGAATACCTCTAATTTCTCCCCTCTTAGGCCCCACCATTTAGTCCGTGGGCATCTAGTTTCCTTTCTCCTTCTAATATTCCCATTGAGACAAATATCTAACACCAAAAGTCTATGTTGTGCCACTAGACACTCTCCAGGAATAACCTTACAATCCTTACATGTCAAGCGGTCTACACCTCTAGCAAGAAAGTAGTCAATTTGGCTTTTATTGGCTCCGCTCTTAAAGGTAATTAAATGCTCTTCTCGAGTATTCCCCATTATAAGGTCAAAAGCTACTGCAAAATCTAAAATCCTTCGACCACCTTCGTTAAGGTCACCAAAACCAAAGCCATCATGCACCTTCTCATACCCTTGCTTATGCACTCCCACGTGGCCATTGAAATCGCCTCCTATAAATAGCTTCTCCCCCAAAAGGTATCTCTTGAACCACGTCATCCATCTGCTCCCAGAATTGCTCTTTAGTAAGATCATCCAAACCTACTTGGGGTGCGTAAGCACTAATAATATTAACTATGCTCCCTTCGATCACAAGCTTAATTAAAATAATTTGATGTCCTTTCCTCGTGACTGTAACTACTGAATCTTTCATGTGTTTATCTACTACGATACCTACTCCATTTCTATGTCTATGGGGAGAAGCGATTTTGACTGCAACCTACCTTATCAATCGTATGTCATCCAATGTTCTCTACTTCAAAACTCCGATTGAGTGTCTCCCTAGTAGTTTTCGCGTCACAACTCTCCCTCTGAGAGTCTTTGGTTGTGTGTTTTTTGTTCATGCCTCTCACCCCTATGGTGGGAAGTTAGGTCTTAAACCCCATAAATGTATTTTCATTGGGTACTCTCCTACCCAAAAGGGCTATAGCCTATAAGTGTTATGACCCTCAGTCTAGGAAGTTTTTTCTCTATGGATGACACATTTTGGGAAACAGAGTCTTTTTTATTCTCCCTCCACTCCATTTCTTCAGGGGGAGTATAGGCAAGAGATGAGGGAGGAAGAGATGTTTACTTTTTATCAATGTTCTAAATGGCGCTTGGCGCTAGTAGGGCGGAGACCCACCTCCAAGCACCAAGCCTCCTAGGCGGCCGCCAAGCAATTCGGCGGATTTTTGTTTCCTTAACAAACCATTATCCAATCAAACTATATTCCATGTATCCATAATGCAAGTTCAAACTTTAAAGTACAAACCCAAATGAAATTAAGTAGTAGCAACTAGCAAATAAGTTGAATAAGACAATAAGTAGCAGGGCTTCGCTCACCTCCCTTGTATTATATATATATATATATATATATATTTATTTATTTATTTAGGCCTCCAAAGACGCCAAGGCCCACCAAGGCAGCCAAGACCGCCAATCCCGCCAAGACCGCCAAGGCCTCCAAGCCTGCCAAGGCCGCCTAGGCGGCCGCCAAACCTCCCTAGGCGCCAATCAAACGCCAAGGGCTATTAGCATGGCGGCAGGGCACCTCCAAGCGCCTAAGCGGCTGCCATTTAGAACAGAGCTTTTTATAATCATGGTGAGGGGGAGAAGGAAAAATCTAGAGAGGAACCAGTACAGTATCTGCCGAAAGAGCAACACATGACATTGGTGATGACATTGATGAACTACCACAACGGCTCCAAGGGTCTAATGTGAAGGTATACACTAGAACTAGACGAAAAAATGGAAGGTCCCCCTATGTAATGCCACATTGTCAATCACAATCGCCTGCTCCAATTCTGGACCCCTCCACTGACTCATCTGGTAATGAATCTTCTCCCATTGAACCTCCTGTTATTGATTCTAATAATCTTCCTATTGCTTTTCGGAAAGGTGTTAGGGCATGTACTCAACATCCCATCTCCCAGTTTGTATCTTATGATAGTTTATCTCCTTTGTATCATGCATTTGTTTCGTCTCTTTCTTCTATATCTATTCCACAGAATTGGCAGGATGCACTCATGGTACCTAAGTGGAAAGGAGCTATGGTCCTATTTGTTGACACACAAATCTATTTTTTCATAGTTTATCGCACTTTCCACGCTATGGTTCAAACCCAATTTTTCACATAAATCAAAATCCTTCGCTCTAATTTGGGCGGGGAATATTCTCTGGGTGAATTCACTGATTTTTTGGCCACACATGGGACAATTTATCAATCTTCTTGCACTGACACGCTTGCTCAAAACGGGCGCGCTGAACTCAAGTATCATCACCTTCTTGACACTGCATGGTCTCTTCTTCTCTCCTCCTCTATGCCTGTCGTCTTTTAGGGAAAGGCTATACTTACTGTAGCTTATCTCCTAAATTGGATGCCTACTCCTCTTCTTTCTAGCACTTTCCCGTATAAACGTCTTTATGGTCAGATTTCTAACTATTCTCTCCTTCGTGTATTTGGTTCTACCTGTGTTGTTCTTCTCCCTAAGCATGAGCGCACTAAGCTAAGTACACGTTGTGCTTTATGCGTTTTCGTGGGGTATGGGCTCCAACAAAAGGCGTACCGTTGTTCTAACTTTGTGTCCAAGGAACTGTATGTGTCTAGGCATGTTATGTTCGCACCATTGAAGAGTCTTGATGTTCCAGTTGTTCCCCCTGCCTCCTCTAGTCCTAACCTCATTCCTCCTTTCCCAAAATTTTATGCCTGTCGCCCTACATCTGTTTCGACATACTCTGATCCGCCGGATCACCGCTATCCTCCTAGTCCTCGTGATCGTTGCCCACCGGTAAGACTTAGCTTTACTAATACTTGCTTTTCCTCTTCCTATCGTTCTTTCTTGTCTTGCTTACATACCTATTTTGAACCTCGAAATTACAAAGAAGCTTGTAATGATCCTAACTTGGTGAATGCCATAAATGACGAGCTCACTGCTATTGCTAATAATCAAACATGGGGATTGGTTCCTCTTCCCAAGGGTAAGAATCTTATTGGCTGCAAATGGGTTTTCAAAATTAAGACGCATTCTGATGGGTCTTTAGAGCAGTATAAAGCCCGTTTGGTTGCCCAAGGATTTTCACAGGAATATAGTATTGATTAGGAGGAGACTTTTGCTCCCATTGGAAAGATGACCACTATTCATACTCTGATTTATGTTGCTTCTATGCACCATTGGCATCTCTTTCAACTGGATGTTAAAAATGTCTTCCTTAATGGCTATCTATATGAGGAAGTTTATGTGCGCCCTCCTCAAGGCTTCTCTCATGCTTCTGCCTTGTTTGTCATCTCCGTCGTGCTCTGTATGGTCTCAAATAGTCTCCTCATGCTTGGTATGCACATTTTCATTGATGAGAAAACAGTTGATACTCCTATTGAATTGCATGGTAACTTCTCTACTTCTAATGGAGCTCCACTTGCTGATCCGACCGAGTATCGCGAGCTTGTTGATTGTCTTGTTTACCTCACTGTCACTTGGCCGGATATTGCCTACGCCGTGCATGTTGTTAGTCAATTTGTGTGTGCTCCTCGGTCTACGCACTGGGCTGCCTTGCTTCGCATCCTACATTATGTTCGTGTCACCATGTTCCGATGTTTACTTATTTCTTCTTCTCCGGACTTGACACTTCGAGCTTATGCAGATGCTGATTGAGCAAGTGAGATCTCTGATTGAAAGTCTACCCCCGGCTTTTGTGTTTTTTTGGGTGATTCTGTCATCTCATGGAAAAGCAAGAAGCAATTTGTTATTAATTTGTTATTGCTCGCTCTACTGCCGAAGCTGAGTATCGTGCTATGGCTCATGCCACCTTTGAAGTTGTTTGGCTTCGTTGGCTTTTATCGGATATGGGTGTTACTCTTTCTTCCCCTACACCACTTTATCATGAGTTCGTGACAATAAGAGTGTTATTCAGATTGCCCATAATTCGGTTACATGACCGCACCTAGCATATTGAAATTGACAATCATTTTGTTCGTCATCATCTTCAATCGGGTATTATTGCTCTACCATTCGTCTCCTCTTCACTTCAGTTGGCTAACTTCTTCACCAAAATGCACCCCTCTGCTCAATTTCGATTCCTCCTTGGCAAACTCTCAATGCTCTCTGGCCTCGCATCATGAGTTTGAGGAGGAGGGGGGGGGGGGGGGGAGGAGGTTGAATATCTATTAAGCGCTTTGCGCGGCTGTTATTTTATATTATTCCGAAAGGTAGTTTAGTCATAATGTTAATTAGGGTTTCCTAGCTTTTTTCTATTTAATCTAGATTAGCTTGTACATATTGTAATACTCATGGATTATGGAATAGAATGATTCCGTTTCTCTAACCTTTGCAAAGTTACACTCTCTTGTTAAACATTAAAATGTCTTTCGCCAGGGTAGGCTTAAAATCGTCCAATCAACTCACCAAAAAGGATCCACTAAGCTATAATAATTTATATTGTCAATTCTGTGATTATATATGCATATATACAACACTTTGTATGAAAACACTGTCACAACAAAGATTTCAGCTACGACATTTCTGGAATAGATGCTTTACTCTCGCTCTAAGTATGGTGGGTCATGCCTGACAACGAGTTTTGCTCCTAGAATTAGCACGTGAACAAGATGAATGATTGTAACACTGGCTTGAAGTTATAACACTGGCTTGAAGAAACAAGATAGCCCATGTAATTGCCACTACCAGAAATAATTTTAAAAATGACCTAAGATACCAAGAAAGAAACTTCGTGAAGGAAGCTATTCACCGAGACAAGAATTATGAACAGAACAGCTGAGGCCACCATCTATTTTACCTCGGCAAATACTCATTTTTAACATGATACACCACCAGTCTGCCACCCAACATTATAGCAAGGTGGACATTTCTAGCTACCTCAGAATCATGAACTAACAAAAAAAAAATTAGCTCGAGAGAAGCAAAGCCAAAAAACGTAAATCCAAGCGTTTTAAGCTAAGTATGCATACCTTCTCTTTTGCCCAGCCAAAAGCAAAGATATAGATCTCACGGAACTTTTCTGGACAACATTGTGAAGATTAACTCAGTAATCAAATAGTAAGGCTTATATATCAAGGTGAAGTTGATCAAATCAATCTTCTATGAGCAAACTGTTAGATTTCTTGGAGGGTTCCAACCTAAAACCAATTGGCAATAGGTGGAGTAGCCTCTAGAATTTATTAACCAAGCTTGGGTGGCTTAGATGAGCAATGTGGGGATAAGTCTAACACTCCCCCTCACGTGCAGCCCGGATGCACGTGGAGGTGACTGACCAGGAGCTGACTGACTGACTCGGGCGACAAAGATGACAGAGACTTTCCCACGAGAGGTGAGGCCACCCAAGACCTAGCTCTGATACCATGTTAGAAAACAGAGACACAGAGACGGAAATACTGATATTATTTCTGAATGAATTACAATGAGGTGAGTACACCTTTAAATAGAGTAAAGCTACACCTAAGAAAGGAAGATTACAAGATTTGATTACGATATGATTACCCTATGATTATGCTATGATTTGATTACGATATGATTACCCTATGATTATGCTAGGATTTGATTACGATACATGTCCTAAAATAGCATATTACAAGAAGATACAGAATATATATTCAAGATACAGAATATATATTCACACAAACAACCGGTATATGAGCAGAATTTGTCATGAGCAATAAGCCTAGTATAATATAACTACTTCAATAATGAGGAAAGTAACATTTTATAAGCAAATAAACATGTTGCATAGACATACGATCATCTTTCAGCTCAGAGCGCATAAACTGCATCCTGTCACGGAACTTCTCCAGTGAATCTATCCTGATATTAAGAATATTGACTTTGTGAGTCTGGTGTTAAATTACGAAGAAACAACAAACGAAAATAGAACGAATCCAAAGGTTACCCAAGAGCTTGTAAGCCACCAATGAACTCCTGCTTAGAAAATTCACACATGGTGGCAGCCTTCATGTGCCAAGAAAGAACTAACTACAAAGGCAAAAAAAGAAAAAACTCATGTAAGCTAAATTTTGCTTCATATTACTACTTTAGTTATTTGATCCGAGAAACGAAAAGGCTGCTGAAATCTACAGAAAAATAGGCCAAACTTCTTATCATGAGTGGTTCTTTTTGCAGTAATGCTTAAAAGTTGTCGAAAATTTTCTTAATCAAGTACAATGATAAACCAACAACCGATGATCATCTCGAGTATATTCATCAATACATTTAGCACTGGAACAGGAGATCAATATCTGTTAACAAGAAAAGAAAAAGAGAAGATACTATACGTATTAATGGGAAAGGAGCATCCTTCACCCAAGTGTAACATAAGATAATGAGTTCAAAATTTAAGCATTCAGAAGAGTAACAACAATCTGAAGCCATTATGCAATGAATTGAAGGATGGAGAAAACCCCTGTTTATATGAAACTCATGGACAAGATATTTTCCAACTAAGAGCAATTGAGGCCAGTCAAAATGGCAGCACAAGAGATGATTTCTATTGAGAAACACAAAAGTGAACTAAGATCTAAGCGAAATTTCTTCTTCTACCCCACTCTTCCCAAAGAATTTGGAGATCTGTTGCGTTTTTTCGAGTTTATCACGGGTAAAAGAAGCAGGATTCCCAATTCCCTAAAATGCAATATCTGAAACCAAATGTTTTAGGATTTTATTGCTTTGTAAAAGCAACAGAGTATCACAACATAGACACATACCATAACAACATCTTGGGGATCCACCTGCCAAGAGAACGAAGATTCAAACGTCATCAAACCATATGAAGTCTTAATCCTAGTTTCTACAAAGTAATTGAAACTTCAAAAACCATGGGAAAATAAATTTCTTATGACCCATAATGTGATCAAATCTTTGAGCACACTCCCTTTTTTCAAACCGGCAACTAATTCATATAATCATTTAAAATATGTTCTGATCAACCAACCACTTGTAGGTAGTTAGAAACAAGTAGAGCTACCTGAAGATCATGGCAAAGGAGAGTGATACCATCAGCCAAAATCATGTCAACATATGGATCTGCAAAACACGAAGGTTCTCTTCACAACTTGATTCTTCACAAGTGGAATGCATGTTATGTTTCTCTCAACCAGTTAAGGTGCTTTTAGCTACTCAAAGGTAAATTTCCATAATGATATGGAACAAACATGAACAGAAGGTTCTCTCAGCCAAAATGGCTACCACCAACTCGTGATAAAAGACATTCAACTTCTTTATCTGCAAACCAGAAGTAACAAAAGCATACAATGTTGTTTGATAAAGAAGCGATCTCATTACAGTGAAGATACTGCACCAAAAGAATCACTAAACCTAATGACACCGTCGAAAAGCAAAACCACGATAGTGAGCAAACAATTGCAAGTCACTGAAAATTTGTCATTTGTGGCTGGAAATTTAAAGAATCTTCCTGAAACTATTTTCTTCCTTCCGTCTCAACTGCTGTCTTGTTAACACTGTTGAAAATGTCAGGAGGCAAAAATCGGGCGTTTCTCACATTCCGCAAAGAATGTGGGCACATCAAATCTGCAACACATTAGAGTGTCTCCAATGGCATAACCAAAACTAAAATATTTCTAAAGTTGGTCCAAAATATGGCTCACAATGGTATAACCAAACTTAGCAACCCCTAAACCAATAACCAAATTTTGGCCTTTGAATAGCCAAAACTAGCAACCTTTTCTCTTTTGGATAATCAGATTTAATGGGGACCAGTGGACCACACTCTCTCTCTCTCTCCTTTCTCTCTCTTTCTCTCTCCTCCCATCACAATCAATGGATCCAACCACTTACTTTTATTCCCAACTCTCTCTATCTCTCTCTACTAAAAGTCTAAAAGTGAGTTTTTGATTATGGACCACTGTGAGACTTCACATTGTTAATATTCGAAACCCTTGAATGGATAACCAAAAGATGAGGCAGCAAGCTTTGATTATCTAACTTTTGTGATACAATGTGATGGATGTTAAAACACAAACGGAATAAATTGTAGATTACAGGAGATTATTAACTTTCTTTTCCTCTTACTTTTCCCCTTAGTTCGTATCATAATGTAGTCTTATCTTATATATATTATAGTCTTGTTTGTCCCCACCAACTAAAGCTTCATTAGTGGCCTAAAACAAGTGCAAATTACTCAAATGTTCCAAAAATGGGCAACACCCCACATACGAAATATAAAGGACTTCTACATGGGAGATGACCTTAAAAAAAAAACTCAAACAAAAAGATGAGAACAAAACAATGAAAGAATTCAAGCACGAGATTTGGTGGAATTAATGGGGCAGGCCTAATGTGACAAATGAGGCATTCCCAAAGATAGGTGTGTTCCAACACAATAAAGTTATCATGCGACATCTAGTCAAGTAGAAGGTAAGACGAGACAAGGCTGACTCAAACAAATATGGTCTCCAGTCTCCAAGTGTGATCATTTAAAAGTAAACCCCCATAACCAGAACGCCAAATGGGGGACATGAAAAGGAATAGACAGCATGCATGCTTATATTTAACCATTTCAATACACTTTACCCCAAGTAACAATTTTTTTTATGGAAGGATTAACTGTGTAAAGTGCCAAAAAATAATCCAATGTACCAATACCAGTGGAGACATCAGTAATTGCTATTATGGGGAATTTCCATGCCAGTCCAGATTTATTGTCTGGATACTCTCTCGCACTGGACATGGGATTATATGGGGCTCTCAGGATTAGGCCTCTAATCTCACAATTTAATCCTCACAAAAAGTGCAGCTGAAACCCAAGACATTCTACCAAATTCAAAGCAAACACACAAGGACTTCAATAGGGGATGAGAGGAGCAGAATCCAACGGAATTGTAGCGCTTGCCTTTATATCTTTTGTAAAGTTCCTCTACAAGTCTAGTATCTGCATATGATTTGACCTGTGGCTGACTGTAGAATACATCAAATGCTCCTTCAAGATGCCAATCGCAGGACTTCAAGGCCTGAAGGGCAAGCTTTTCACTGCAATTTATAAAGAAAATAGGAAAAGCTCTCTTGTGATATGCTGATCAAAATTGAAAACGAAACTAGATTATGCCAATCAAAAACTAAAAAATCAGCACCAGAGTTGAAAGAATGTCAAGTAACCTCGATCCAGTTATTGTCATGAACTGCTGAACTTTGTCTCGGTGGCCTCTTACCAGCTTACTCTGTAGAGGGAAAGTGCAAGTGAGGGAATTCGGAAAGAAACAAATGGACACAGTAATTTGCTCTGTCCAATTTGACAATAAGCAAAAGACATGCATCACAAACAACTTAAGAATTGCATGAACGATTGGAATTAGCCCAAACCGGAGCTAAAATATGGTGCTGGCCAATTGGGATTACGTGAAGATTGATGTGAGAGTACTCAAGTATAAATTGGGATAAGAATTAAACACGTCATAAATCTACAATCATACGATCGGATGCAAGAAATGAGCTCGATTGACAGTAACACTTCGAACTGTATCAATTTTTACTTCCGCAATTAAAAATACGATACAATGAAAGCAACTGAAAGCTCAGCTACGTGAAGTACAGTAATTAGATTGTTATGATTAACTGACCATTTTCAATTCGATGATGAAGCCCAGGATTATTCTTTTTGTACGAGAGGATATCTAGAGAGAGAAGCTAGGTGTCATCGGATTATGTTTCTCCCTCTCTCCTCTCTCTCCTCTCTCTCTCTCTCTCTCTGTATCTGTATGTAGTTTTCTCTTCTTTTTTTACAGTCGCAAACCGCGAACTTAGTTTAGCAGGAGGTTTTTTTTTTTTTTTTTTTTGGCTATTTACGGATACATACAGAAACTAAAAAGTAATTTCCACCACGTCACCTCAACACTAAAACCCTAAAATTCTAAATCTTGAAAATGTCTAAGCGCTTGGTACCTTACAAAAGTGGTTAAATCGCTAAAATCTTATGATAGGAAAATGTATTCTAAAATTTCTATAAAAGTGTTTAAATCTTAGAGCTCTATGAAAGTGTCTAAATCTAAACTCTAAGTAGAGCACTCTAAAACCCTAGAGCACTCTAAAGTGGCACTTCCATTAATAAGAAATGTAATTTATAAAAAGTGGACCTAATAGAAACTAAGTATTTCATCTCACCTCAATGGACACTAAGAACCTAACGGTAACAATCCTCCACAAGACACATCGATTTTGCTGGCTTGGTGCTTGTGAAAAACTTGATGGGTCTAGATACAGACTAACCCTACATCTCAATTTTTGGGCAGCCTTTTGTTACTACAGGTGCGCTTTTGTTACTACAGGTGCGCTCATGTTAGGGACCAACTTAATGGGAAGAACACCCCTACTAAATTTCCTGGCAAAGCTGACATATCCGATAGGAAGCACCACGAAGAGATCAAGCACATTGACACGTTGAGAGCCTACACATTTGGTTGTCATTATTTTGCAGAGCAACACAGAGTCTTACTTGAAGACATGCTTTTGAACCGAGCCCATAATATTGGCGATACAATACGAGAAATTGAAGAAAAGCCTTAGCTTGAGCAACTTCCTGAGGTTGATCGAGCTTTTTGTGCTTATCGATTTGAATTTTTTTTATTTCGGGCATATTTTATAGTCAGAAGATAGTTAAATTAACACAAGGAAAATTCAATAGTTTTTCATAGCTCTGGGTCCCAACCGTCCCGAAGGGGGCTCGGACCTCTGCCTCCTAGATGGAGAAGAGGGGAGGTTGCCAACTTCTTTGATAGACCATAGCATAAAGAGCAAGGTGTGATGATTTATAGTAGTATTGGATGCTGATCAATAGTACTGGTATATGGATACACATGTGCTCTTTGGCTTGAACTTCGTATTTGTACGCAAACACCACTATTCTACCAGATCATAAGCAATTGTTTCTTAGGCCACATCTGGTCCTTGTAGATTTCCGGAGGTTGAGTAGAAGCTTGAAGAAAAAGTACTCCAATAGAAAAACTCTAAACATATTAATCATAAAGCTACAAATGTAGTAATAAAAAAGTGACATGATAATATGGGATAATAGGATTGGGGAAAGAGAACCGTATTGCTGAATGATTTGGGCTTACTAAATCTAGAGAACTTTTTATATATTTCCGATATAGAAGGGGTGGTACTGTCACAAGGCTTGATGGGGACACAAGACTTGATTTGATCAATAGACAAACTCTAAGTAAAACTACCAAGTTCCAAGTTCAAGAGCCCATTTCTCTCCCTTTCCTTTTACCCGTTGTTTGCTTGTTTTGGCTACGGTGTTTATTCGAAATAGCAATATCTCACCTCAAGATTTCAAATATGGATCACACTTAGGGTGCGTTTGGATGGGGTATTGTCAGGGGGTATTCCTAACACCCCCTTTTTAACACCAGGGGTCCAACCTAATACCCCGTTTGGGAACCAAAAATGGAGGGGGTATTGTATAAGCTCTGGATTCCAGAGCACCACTAACACCGGCTGAGGGGGTGTTAGCGATGGGCTACCCTCGACCCGCCGTTGTCGAATACCCCCAAAATTCCCTCTTTTTCGGACGAATCTACCCCTCCTAATCCCCCTTCCCCACCCCAAGGTACCCCATTTCTGTCGCATCTCTTCGCCGCACTCGTTGTTCGAAGAGACGAGAGGTTTGTGGCGATTTTGGGTGCTGTTCGATTTCAGTTCGATTCAATGAGGTATGGGTCAATTTCTTTGTGCTTTTGGTGTTGCTTCTCTTCCCGCACTGTCTCTGTTGCTGTTTCTATTCCATGGCAGTCTTTTAGGTTCGATTTTATTCCTAGGGTTTTCTTGGTTTCGACTGGTATGCATGAGTTTTCTGTTTACTTGTACACAAAAAAATAAAAACTACATTACCTCCTTTACATTCACATGTTTCCTATTCTCCTAGAAAAAACATGTTCAATCGAAATTAGTGGCTCGTACGTATTGTATTGAAAACTTCACATTTTGTTGGTTAAGCTCAATTTCTGACCACTATAACTTAACCACTGCATAAAATTTTTTAAGGATCAACCTTCGTTGCAGGGCTTATTGACCATGGGAATTTTGAGGGACACTTGGGAGTCTTGTATAAACATTCCAATCATTTTCCACATGGGTTCATTGATTGGCAGTTTTCACTCACTCAGAAGATAACTGAGAAAGAACAATTTTCTATCCTTTGCTAACAATTCGCTAGTTCAACATTTAGGAAGAATAATTGTCTTTGTCTTATTGTTTTCAAGTTATTTTCCATTCAAAACTTTAAACTTCTCTTCTTAAGTTCTAAGTCATTATTAATTTCTAAACACAACAGAGAAATATACGAGGTTGACATAAACTTTAAACTTCTCTTCTTAAGTTCTCTTCTTATTGTTTTCACCATTTGGACCTGCTTTTGAATTGTTGACATAAGTAAGCTGCTTTTTAAGTATGTGCTTGGGATAGAATCTGATTCTGGTGTGTTGTTGGTGTTTGGTTCTTTTGAATGGCTATTGTGTATTAACATGTCTGGTAGGTGATTACCTTTAATAATGGAGTTGGGCGCACTAATTTGTTTGGTATCCGATCATGTAATCATACTTGTTATGTCAGATATGTTATGCTAGATATGGTTATATGTGTGTCTTATTATAAAGATGGTTATGTAATTGATAATATGTTTGAATGACAGGGTTTGGGTGATTGTGTACTACAGATAGGGCGATGATGAATAAATTGAAAATGGTAAACAAGGTAGTTACCTTGGTGGGGTAACCTTAGTTGCAGCCATGAGTAACTTCCAATGGTTTTCCATTAATTGCTTGATGTTATTTTTTCTGAGCGCAAAAGTTGGTGGCTATGATATTTTTTTGAGCCAAACGTTTGAATCACTTAACTGCACTTACACAGTTTCATGATCATTAGTGGTGGCGATGATGACATTGTTCTGAGCCAAATGGCAGCTAGTTCTTCTGGACACTTGTACTTTTCAGCTATGTTTGTTTGTTAAGTGGTGGCTTATCAGTGTGTGTGTGTTTGCGTGAGTGTAAAGTGCAGTTTTCTGCACCATTTGCATGGGGTATTGTGAAGGGGCATTGTCATATCCCCCCTTTTAGCAGGTGCACTTTGTGGGCAGTTTCTGAGTTTTTTTGCAGTGGCTGGACTGTTTTGGCATAGGTTTCTAGCATGTTGTTTCTGCTCTATCCAGTTTTTAGCATGCTGTTTCTGCTCTGTTGAGTTTGCTGTTCTTAATTCCAATGGTTCTTAAGTGGTTCTTAATAGGGCAATGATGAAAAAATGACAATGTAAATGACGGTAGTGCCTTGGCGGGGCAACTTGTGGTTGCAGCCATGCGTACCCTCGTGCATTTCTTAGTACTTTCTTGAGCTCACTATGATGGTTGGAGAGGGATGGTGTGTGTGTGCGCCCCACATCCAATCGAGCCCTATCCTATGTCCAAGCTTTCTTGGTTGTTGTTACCATTGGTTCTGTTGTGTGTGAGTTGGGTTTTGGTGCTGATTTTTTGTGTGTTAGAATTATGTTCCAATTTTGTACCTCAGTTGCGGCAGGGGGGTCGCATGGTCCTTGTTGTTTAGGTTCAGTGCAGGATTTGGATATTATTTGGTCTCTGTTATTGTTCTGCAGGTTCAAAATGCAGGTTTTGGTTTTCAAAATCTGAGGCACATTTGTGTCCAAAGTAGATACACCTGGTGGGGGTGTGTGAGCAAAAACTGGTGCAAAAAATGCAGATTTTGTGGGAATCTGTGATGTATGTTGCTGTTTTGGTTGGTGTTGCTGCTGCATTTTTGTGCAGCATTGCTGCATTTTGAGCTTCTGATGCATTATTTGCTTGGCTTCTTGACTGTTAATACAAGTCATTTGTAGTTCCAAAATCTGAGCAGTCCCATTTTTTTTTGGCTATGATGATATGTACACACATTTCAAGGCTAGCACTAAACTTGGTAGGACATTTGTGAGGGTCAACGGGTTAACAACCGTTCGGCAACAAAGGTCCATCCAAGTGGTGCATTGTATGCCAATGGAACAAATATCTCTGCCCCAAACAAGTTTTTAACTCCGCCTGTGCAATTCTCAGTACACAGCCGGTCCCAAGCCCGGAGAAAAGGAGGAGGGTTGATTAGGTAAAAAACTTGTTGATTTTCACCATATTTTATATTTTTCATTAGGCTTCATTGGGCAATTGAATCTAGAAATGTGTATGTAAAACTATCTATTAAGAGATCTACTTCTCTGTCTTCACTTGGTTTTCTTATTTAATATGCTACATATCAGTCACTACGCATTTTGTCCTCTTGAACTAGAATTAATTGATCATTAGGGCAGTTTGCTGCTAATTTGCCTATCTTGTCTGCGGTTGTATTTGTGCGTTCAACTGTTGATCAGTTACTTGCAGTGTGTGTTTCTGTCCAGATTATGAGGCTGAGGCTGTTGTTTTATCCTGCTCTTGTCTGGTTGTGCAGTTAGGATTGTAAGCCTGGGTTCTTTTCTGCTCTTGATTGGGTTTGGCCTATCCTTGGGGGTTGTCTCTTGAAATGTATATGCTTGGGGGGCTGTTCCTAGTTGATTACTACTGTGGCTATTTTACCAGTGATGGGGCTGTCCCTTCTTGCTCCAAGTCCGGCATGTCATTCCAATTGATCAAAAAAATAAGGAGAATATCAAAACACAAATTAGAATGATGATATGTGAGATGATATGAACAAAAAATGAAACTAATTTGTAGAATAAATTTGCCAAACAAAATTGTTCAACCTTCTAACCATATGATTCTACCACCACCATAATTAAATTACTTTCAAACTAATAAACCATATAACTCTGATTTTTAAAAAAAAATCATAACAAAAAAAATTAAAGTTTACAGAATCTAACAAAACTAATTTTATGAATTTCATTTTTTAAAAAAAAATATCCGAAATTTTTAAGGCTTAAACATTTTTTAGCTTAAATGAATTCACTGTATCAAAAATTAATGGTAAATATGTATTTATTCTAATTATAATGAAACTAACAAATTTTGTTAAAAAACACTGCACAAGGGCAAAAAAGTCATTTAACAGTTTTTTACATCAATCCCCCTCCCTTATACCCCCAATTAATCCTTCATCCAAACAAAGTACTATCTTATCCCCTCTTTCTAATGCCTCATCCAAACCAAGTGCTATTTAATACCCCCTCTATAAACATCACATCAATGTGGGCCATCCCTTATTAACCAATACCCCCTACTATCTAATCCCCCCTTATTACATAATACCTCCAAACCTAATCCCGCATCCAAACGGGCCCTTAGATCTTACGTGGGCTACCGATTGGAATTCATAATAGAGCATTCAAGAACCATCTTTGGTGAGAGACTTAGGGCTTGTTTGATAATCTAAATTTAGCACTTAGTTAAAACTGAATTAATTAAGTAATAAGTGATTTAGTAGATTTGATAACGATATTATACATTACTAAACAAATTAAGTGCTACTTAAAATGTAGGCTAAAAAGTTGAAAAAAATTAAGTAGTTTTGAGCTACTTAAGTCTAACTGAATTCTTGTGTACTTGCGTTTAATCATTATACCACCACCACATCCACTCCCTCCACCACCACCACTTCACCACTTCACCACCATCACCACTACCACCACCACCACCACAACTTCGCCACCATCACCACTACCACCACCACCACTTCGCCACTATCACCACCACTTCACCACCACTCCTCCACCACCACCACCACCGTTACAGCACTACTGCTCCACTACCACACCGCCGCCACTACAATACCACCATTTTACAACTATCATTCCACCGACACCACTCACATTCACCATTATACCATCACTCCACCGCCGCCGCCACAATTACACCACCACCACCACCACCATTCACTCCCACTGTTACATCATCATCACTCCACCACCGCCATTACACCACTATCACCAACACTCCAACACCACCGCCGCCACCACTCCATCACCACCAACACACCACCACCACCACCACAATCACCATTATTATAAGTACATTGTGGCCATTAGTAAATTAAAAGAGAATCGGAACTAAAATTAATTTATCATTTTTTTAATTCAGTACTTAATATGTTCACCAAACAATTTTTCAGCTTAAAAAATTCAGCATTCAACTTTCAGTTTTTCAGTTTTCAATTTTATCAAACAGGCCCTTAATCACGCTAATCGTGGATTCCTACTAATCCACGATTAGCAAGGAATGACAAGTGTGAAAGTTTATTACCTTGCTTAGATAATTATTGTATTACTGGTGCAATTTCAAATTATTGTGCCTCATGTTTAGACCTTCATGATATTGATCTCTTTTGTTCCTATAAATGAAAATACCACTTCCCATATAATATATATATATATATATATATATATATATCGGGGTGATTCCGGGAACCCTTAAAAAAACCTCTAAAAAAAACCCCCAAATCTTAATTTCATAGTTCCCGATCAAATTTTAATGATCCGAGTCGCTCAATGTGTTCAAAACGTGATTTTAAGGGTGTTCGCGAGAAATTGGAAAAAAAATAATCGGGAAGGGCTTGATTTGAGCAATTTTTTATTGAACCGTTCAATAAAGTTCAACAAAAAAACTGTTCGGATGAAGCTCTTCCCGGTCATTTTTTTTGCTGATTTCTCTTTAGGACCCTTAAAATCACGTTCTGATTACATTGAGCGGCTCGGATCATCAAAATTCGATCGGAAACTTGGGGAGGTTTTTTTAAAGGTCCCCGGAACCGCCCCGTATATATATTTAGTGGAATGTATGGTTGGATCAAGAGATGATAAAAATTCAAGTAAAGTTGCTGGCGTGAAGTTTGCGTCGTATGCAAATTTAATTTGAAAAAATAATTGGTGTCGGTTAACATTTGAAAAAATAATTAAAATTTGAGTAAAAATCCATTTGACACGAGCCTACGAAAATGATTGGATTCCAAGAGAGATATTAGAGTGTCAAATTAAAAAGACTAGCTAAACTGTTAGCTGAACGAGCAACTTATGAAGTGGGATTTAGCATGCCTCTCTCTCATGTATCGTCTAACTCTAATTCTACAAGTTTTTAGCAATATGTACATTATTTTCTATCTCGACAATACATATTCAGCTAACACTGTATATGGTTGATATAGATGATTGAGTCCGAACATTGCTCATTTGCAAACAACTAGTAGTACAATTTCATTAGGAGCTTGGGAAGTGCAAATTTGTTCACCATCACAAAATGAGTGTGAATAATACTTTCACTTTAATTGGTCAAAAAATGTGCGATCTGCCAATAAGAGTGAGGATAATATTGAAATTGAGAGTCGAGTTTGGCATAAGAAAATGTTGAAAGGAGGAGGACAAAAAAATAGAGCGCAGCCATTAGGCATAGGTAAAACATTGAACAAGTGATGGGCATTGTTGTAAAAAGTCGTCCAAAGGGAATTAGGGCTTCTTCTCAATTCCGTTATATATATATAGATGTGCTGCATTCTTTTGGTTTTGCGTTTTAGGAGTATCTCTCTCTTCTGCGTAGAGGAAGGGAGGGACTCGTGTATCAAACTGTGTGTGTAATGTCATCTTCTTCGCCTCCCTTTCCTCTTCCTTCTCCTGTGTCTGTGTGTGTGCGATTTCCCTTCCCTTCCCCTGTAAGAAAAGAAAGAAAACAAGGGGGGGCCAGTGATGATAGATATTGTTCGTACCATCTGAGAGTCTTTCCAAAAGGCTCCTCTGATTACGTAATCTAATCCCAGCTCTCTGAGGCCTCCTCCTCGTCTTTGTTTGTTTTGTTTTAATTCTCTGATTCATCTGTTTAGTGCTCCTACTCCTACTAGGAGGGAGAAACAAAGGCAACAAAATAGAGTCTCTGATGCACTCAACAGTAATACCGATAGTGTTTTCAGCGCTGTACGTTGCCGATATCAACGTTGAGGATGGAGATTCTGGCATTGGCCTTGTTGCTTCTAACGGCCAGGCCTATATGCATTCAGATGTCCCCATATAATTTTCTCCTATGGTATATACTTGTGTATGAACTACTGGTAACTACTAGTGATTTTCTTTGTGGCCGGCCATTGCCAAAAAAAAAAAAAGCAGCATCAATCACTAACTTATAAGGAATCATGAGAAATATTGAATTTCTAACTTTGTTTCTACTTTAGATATCATTACCTTTTTTTTTCCCAGGAGATGATAGAAGTTCACTCCAATGAAAGATATTGAGTGTAGTTGGGCTGATTGACGGCTTGATTAACTCTGTTTGGAAGTTGGAACCCATGGGAAGGAAAGGAAAATAAAGGAAAATAAAAGAGAATGGAAAATGAGAGAAAATGTACTATTTATTATACTTGAAATTCTTTTCTTTTTTTTTCGCTTTTTCTCTATCAACCAAACAATGGGAGGATTTTTTTTAATTTTTCTTTCTTTTATTTTTCTTTTCATGAGTTCTAAATAGAGCCTATAGCTCGCAAGACAGAGCCTATAGCTCTCAAAAGTTGTGCTTTTATGGATTGTGTATTTGCATTCAAATTCAAAAACTCCTTGAAATAATTGGATGATTTGCTTTTTAAGGTTCTGATTGAAACTTACAGAAAATGGGAGAAAAGAAAGGAAAATAAGAATTTTTTCCCTTGGTTGTTTGATTTTTGGTTTGGGGAGAAAATGAAAAAATTATAAAGGAATCCAATTAGAATTCAGTACTGTATTTCATTTTGGGTTGTCTTTTAATAAGTGTATTTTGTAAAGTTAGTAGGTAAAAGTTGATACATTTTTCATTTGGTCTCATTTTGAAAAGTTAGTAAGTGTAATGATGATGTTTCCATAGGGGAAGGAGAGGAAAAAATTAATGTGAAAGGTGTAATGATGGTATTTTTTTAATAAGTTAGAGTTACAAAGCGGAACATTTAAAAAAGTAAGGGACGGAGGGAGTAAATTTTATGGCAGTTGGGCTCTTTTGATGATTAAGAAAGTGTGAATTTTTTTGAAAATAAACATATTTGTTCTGCAGTTGATCTTTTACAAGATCAACTCGGTTGGGCTTTAGTTTGGTAAGAAAAATGTGATTGAAGAAATTACGGGGGTGTTTGAGAGTTTACTTTTTGATTTTTGATTTTTAACTTTTTGGCTTTTTGAATTATGATGAGAATGTATTTTGAATTTAAGTAAAGTGTTTGGATGATATGTGTTGAATGCATTTTACAACAAAAGCAATGTTTGGTAAATGAATGATAAAAATAAATTATGGGTTTGTTTTTACAATATTACCCTTGGTTCTTTATTAGTATTGTATTAAAAGATATATGAATAATGATAAAATTTAATTCTGGGTGGATTTTTTTCAAGACACATCAACTAGTTTGCCCTTCCGTTCCTATCCCGCATCTCTCTCCCCCTCCGATCAGTAAATGCATCTCAACATTCATAAACCCATTTCAATTTAATTCTCATATTTATAGCAATTTTACAAATTCAGAAACCCATTTCATTCATACTTCTTTGTCTCTTACTTGTGTACACACCCAATAATTTCCTCCTTCGACCTATTTTCCTAATTGGGTTCCTCGATGGTGGGTTTTGATCGTCTTGCTCCGTTGGTTGTTTTTTCGGGGTTTAGATTGATTTGATGAAAAGGGATCTCCTATTTTCTTGCTTTTTCAGTGATTAGGTTCCATTCCCATAGGTGCTTATTCTCTATTACGGTGAACAGCTCTATTGGTCGAACTTCGTGTGTCAACTCTGTTTTGCAGTATGTGCTTATTTCTCGGTGGTAGAGTTAGATTTCTACATGTTCTTGTTTAGCTTGTATCTCTGTATTTTTGGTGGATCCCTGTATTTGCCCGATGGGCACTTTTAATGAAATGAAATTTGACAGGTTCAAAAAAAAAAAAAAAACAAGGGTATGCAGGAAAATCATGAATACTTCCAATGAGGGGCCAAAATGGATGGACTAATACAGTTGGACGATTATAGCACAACGATGGAATTTCAGAAATAATCGGACAATTTTAAGATTTGTTCTTCCCTCTCTCCACCAACTGAGGAGAGGATACGAGTAATGTGAGGGTAAAACTGGTAATTACGTAACTTGTGTTGGGATATTTAGGTAATTGAACATAAAATGGGAAAACCCAATAATGCGAAAGGACCTCTTAAGCTCCTTCTCACTTTTGGCCCCCCAAAAACAGCAAACACATTATGTGAGAAAGCATTTTAGAATGAAGGTGTCAAACATTGAAAATGAGAAAATGCAATAATGAGAAGTAAAAAATGAAGTAACCAAACACCCCCATATGTGGAGCAAATAGGCATAATTTGGTAACTTCAACTCCACTAACAACTACTTATGAGTAATAATTATTTTTTTTTTGCTTATACTTATTATCTCAAGTTTTTGATCGAACTACTCCATTGACACAAATAGTTCATGGGAGAAAGTTATTTGGGTTCCGGAGGAATTGCTTGTTTTCAGATACAAAGTATCCATCCTAGTTATTACGGGCATATTTGCCCAAGTGACACATCTAAAGGAATCAATGTTTGACTTATTGAATCCTTATCAATTCATACGAGAATTGGTCGTTGGGGCTTCTTATATCCAGTTACAGATGAATAAGGTAGCGAAATTCTTTGTCATTGACTCACGATATTCAGGAATGAAATAAACAATCAATGTACCAGAAAATACCCCATGGGTGATATTCCCATCCGGCAACATAGAAAGAGATAACAGAGTATGGACATCGTGGTTTTTTAATGTCATTACGATACTAAACATATATACTCAAATAGTCAGATGGACATCGTGGTTTAATGTCATTACAATACTAAATATACATACTCATATCCACTTCGAGATTTATTTACAAATTCTTTGCCTTTCAAATGATACAAAACAACACTTCTGGTTTCACCAGAACGTCAAATTTTGCAACCAAGCAGGAGGAAGATCTTTGATTCTTTGTATCTTAAATGCTAAAACACACCTGAATAGTAATGTTTGTCTTGGGCAGAAACTCCGGTGGAAGATAAAAAGACAAAGGGCAGTTACGTCGTTCAAATATTGTAGCATATGCATCTACAGACGTATTCAAGTCAGAGGAGGAAGCCTACTCAAAGGTTTAATGTTAGCAACTCCACCGTAATCAAGCCTTGCATATTTCTCAACAGCGACTTTCAACATTGCTGTTTTAGCAGCTTTGTGGAACTCTAAGATCATCTCTGCACAGTCCCTGGCAGCAATAAAACAGACAGTCAATTTTACCAACACGCTTGCACTTGCTAGAGTTAATCTCAAAAAGACATGCCTCATTTGGGATTCTTCATAGCGTGCATGATTGCTTAGCAGTGGGGTCCAAGCCGGAGCCTTTTGTAATGTGCATTGTGCAACATAGATAGCTGATGCACATAGCAACGAGGACTTGAACTTCAAAGCTTCATATTTGACCAGGCATAGCTCAATGAGGTAGAATGCTAGATGTTCCAGCTGGCAGTTCTCAAAAGACAACCGTGTTAGTGATTCTATATTTCCGAAATATGGGCTCACTTGACCAGGGACATGCTTTCCAAAATATATCCCAGGATCAATTAACCCCAGAATCTTGATCCAAGTATAGTTCTAGTATCCATTAACAATGGAAGAACCACTTCCCTTAAGAAATCTCAGCTCACAGCTTACTGAACAGAAAGCATGGCCTTTTGAGGTTACTTGTGAGGATATTTGACTACTAAGTTCACTGCATACCTTGGTGTCAGATTGAGCAGCCCTGAGAAACTTCAGCATGAACACATAAAGAGTAGGAGCATTCAGCCGGAATTTCAACTTCTTTAGAATATCTTTCTCCTGGAAAACAGACGCCATTGCCTAGCATTAGTGCCGCCAAGAAAAGCCAAAATTTGAGAGCAATGTCCAAGATTGAATCACACCCTTTGTCCCATGAGTATGGAATGGTTGACCATGCACATAACTTAAACATTTATCTACATAAGTAATAATTTTATGGAAAGGCATCAAGGGGATGCCGCCCATAGTCGCAAACCATAAACTCAAAAACCAAGAACGTATGTTGTCAACCATGTCATACCTAATATAAGTAATAACTAACAAGTGACCACAACAATTTCGGACATTTCAAAGATGGACGCCTACAATTGGGTGAACAGGGAACTAAAAATCTAAAATAGAAATCCAGCGACATAAATTGCTTGCATTATCACAAGTTCCCCATCAGAAATGCATGATTCTTTATGTTTTCAAGGACGACTAAATGGCAAAAGAATGTCCACCTTGGACATGTACTCGCAACCCATACCCTGATTTTGCAGTCTTCGACTCTCAAACAATTGTAGCAACAACAAAATTCATACGAATGTAAAAAAAAGTATGTTCCTAAACTCTGCTCTGTCATGACTCACAAGAATCTCATCTAATGGAAGCAGAATTCACATCGTTGGCTAAAAGGATCTAAGAAATTGCACATGCTCACCATTCCAAGCATTTGGTCTCTTGTATATGACTCCGCTGAGATGCTAATCAAATCTAAAACCTGCAGCCACAGGTGAACATATGTAAAGTAAATGAGAAAGACTATAGTCACCAAAAATCCCTTCTAATCTAGACTAGATGGGAATCAAGTAAAGAATCCTAAGCGACAAAGCGAATTGCATGCAAGATACTTACCCTTGGATGCCAGAAGTCCTCATATTTTGATGCCAGTAAGAGAGCAGTAAGACCAACCAACTGCATTTCATTTTTCTTTATTGGAACCAAGGATAGATATCGGTCCAACAGTGTGATCGTGAGGTATAGTGTTTCTTGCATCAAATCATATTTTAAGTGGACCTGGAACAAGGTGATAGAAAGCAAAATTCAAAGAGACAAAAAAGAAGGCGCATAGTGGTCGACATTGTACAACTCTGGTAATAAAAGAGGATCTTAAGAGATGGTAAAAACCTAGAGTGTACCTCAATTAGCCAGTTGATCAATATGCCTCGCATATGAGGTGTAACCTCTGTCTGAATTGCCATATAGTTTCCCAGAGATGGATTTTGAGCCTGTAGTTAGATGCCAATACAATCAAGGTGACTATCACGATTCTTATGCTTTGAAGACCAATTCCAACCCACGCACAGAAAAGCCCAAATTTGGGGTACATGCAGTGATGTAAACCAGTGAAGAAGGAAGCAGAAGGGTGTGTGTGTGTGTGGGGTGGGTGGATGGGGTGGACAAAAGTACAGTATCAGTCTGCATTGTACCACCATATCCCAGTTTCCCCAATCCCAAGGCTTTTAGCAGCTATGGACCTTTCTGAACATGCTATCAGGAATGCACTTCTAACATGGACCTTCTAAGTTCTAACAGGAATGCATCTACGCTCAGTAATTCCTAGAATCTACGCACCGACTAACAATGGTCTAAAAAAAAGAAGCTAATTCTTGTTAGACAATCTATTGAAAGCTAATTTGAGACAAACATAAAGGTGTAGGATTCTAAGACTGCATTATGGAATTCTGAATAAGTCACAACATGTTGAAGGGATTTTGTATGCATGGGCGTTAGTAGAAGAGTTATCAAGCATATTTCCCTGACATAGTTTTGTTGGGACCGACACTATACTGTGAAAAAACAAAAACAATATCAGAGTCGAATATAATATGACCTCCGAAATCCAATAATACTGATAGATCTCATCAATGTATTCAGCAACTTCAAGATGATTTCCATCATCATAAATGCTCGGCAAACCTTCTTGTTTCATTAACCCCATATGTTCTTCTATTAGCTGCAAAAAAAAAGAAAGGTGTTTGGAGTCCCCCGAAAAGGAGAGGTGTAGAAAGGAAGAAAGAAAATGCCTCAACCTTTGATCTTGCCATCAATAACAACGTGAAAGATTTCCTGCGGTTAGATTTCTTCCTGGTATTGCTGTCTGACACATCTGTGCCTACGATGCTGTTGCAATCAGATGAAACACCTGTCTGAGCAGGTTGACCACGTGGAGCAATTAATTCAGTATTTTTGGATAAAGATGACACTACTTCGTCTTCTCTTCTGAACGACATTGCAGCAAGCGAATTTGATTCTTTCCGACCAGATGTGCACTTGGATTGCATAGTCAGTTTAGTACTGGGAACTGTCTGCGTGGTTGTCAGATTTGGCCGGATGATCAATTGAAATGAGTTTAAAATTAGCTATATTTGTTGAAAAATACAATATATTATGCCAACAAACTCACATGCATAATGCTCGGTAGCAAAACTAAGTTCCATTACAAACTACAGATGGACTATATCCAGAGTAAAATTGACAGAGCTTAATGAATGGTACATATCAACTACAAATACGTGGCTTTATCATTACTAGACGTCAATAGGATAAGGCAAAAAAACGTATTGGCAGTTACAGGCATACACCAATGGGATTAATCTTTCGCTAGATTTATCCCCATGTCATGACTCGTGAATCTGGTGTTAGATATTTCTTTCAATACAAACAGCATAGGTTAAACCGCTCAAAGCCATAAAACTAAGCCACGCATCAAACATAGCTACAACCATAGCTAGAGTCTATGGAGAATGTGGTCAGAGATCCATACTAGAGTCCGAAACTGACGACCAAAATTTGATATCTATTTCTCTACAGGGGAAAGACAAAGTGGACTCTTTCAATCAAGCTAAAAATCAGAGTTAAGGACATTTTCTCCTTCCATAAGCAATTCTTACACAGGTTCCCTCAATTCAAGACAGGAGGACCGGTTTTGCAGTTTTGGTTAAGGTGTCAGGTCAAATTCAGTAGGAATGGGCATGCACAAATAAAGCTGGGAGTCTTCCCAAAGTAACAAAGTTGAAAGACTTCTGTTGTTCTGGGGAATGCTTGCTTGCTTCTTCCCAATGTGTCTCCGACTCCTTTCTTTTTGCTCGATTAATATATTCGTCGCACCTCAGGCAAATAGGTGGAATTAGAGAGTTATTGAAATGTTTAAAATGGTTGGAAGCTCTTTCTGCTCAGTTTCCATTTTTAACTTATTCTGTCGCAGAATCGGTTGATCACAGTGTTGTCCTACTGCTCCCAGTTCTAGTGAGGGTTACCTCAAAAAGAGAAACTCTTACTCGCAAGATACTCATATTCCTGGATCGGGCTTTCCCCCTTGTCCTTCAAGTCCCTCTTTATCATCCCCATCAAGATAGCAGTGATTGCCTATCGCCAGAGTTAAGTTAGCAGGGTTACCTCATTACAGGCATAGAAGGCGCTACGTCAACTCACCGAAAGGAGTACAAGATTTTGATTTTGGGCATAAAATACATCTGAAAAGCATAAGAGTGTACAAACACACGCACCCCACCACCACCACCACCCACACACACAGAGCACAGAGCACCATAAAATATGTAAGATACCTTGACAGGTTTTCTTGAAAAAACTTGGGTGTCCACCTTAGCTTGACTTTTTGAAGCCCTACAAACAAACATCGAAATTGTATTTTTAGACTATATCTGAAGAGAACAATCATCTGTGTCAATGATTTCCCATGAATTCAATTATCACCCTAAATCTGTTAAACAAGATAACTAGTACACTAATACCATCAAATAGAATAAAAAGGCCACAGTCCGTAAAACCATGTCACCTAAGACATTCCTCACATCATTGGGTAGCCAGCAATAAATTGCCTAAGCAAAATTATTTGTTAAGGCTACAGCACTCATGTGACGCCCTTACCCCCTCATATGTAAAGGAGCATGCAGCATAGGCATACTTGTATGAAGACTATGGATGTGAACAAGAAAGCAAAACATCACATACTAGTGTAAAGTGTAAACATCCAGTTTGGTTTTCATTTCCTCTTGACAAGACTTCAATATTAGGTTAAACATGACGGTCCCAATATTGTTTGTCTTGTAAATAGTAGACAATACGAGAAAGTGAATTTCTTCAACACGGAACAACATGAGTGGAGAAACTTCACAGGGAAGATAAATGATTCAAATGAAATTACTTAATGGGACCGTTTCTAATGCATAGTATCCACAATTCTGTAACAATAACAAGGCATGGTGAAATATATCCATAATTGTGTCTGGATAACTACGCTCAAGAGAGGTACAAATCTAAGACAAGAATGCTTCTTCATCACATGCCATCCAAGTATACAACTCATTTTGATCAATAACTGTTTCAAATGCGCTCGCACTTCCTTTATCCACAAGCTTCCTCCATTAGGCCATGTTTTGAAGTCAGATGTCAAAGACAAGGTATGCGAAAGCCATTACCAGTAACTATAATCCTTACAAATGCCATTCAAGTGTTTGGAGACAACCATATGGCAAAACAAGGAAACTATAAAATGGTGCAGTTTAATCTTTGTTTGTTTACTCTCATAGGATACACTCAAATGATGTGAGGGATAGCCGCATTGGTCAGGGAAACCATCACCAAAAGAAGTGAGTGAGTTGTTGGTTTACCTCCATAATACTATTGGAGATAAACCGCACAATGCTTTAAAACCCTGAGTCATGTTCTTTCAAATGTCGTTTTGCTCCATTCGATGATGCCATAAGTCCCTCTGAAAATGATAAAAGCCACATTTTTCGTTCCAATTCTTTTTCAACCAGGTCTCCCATATCTCTTTTGTTAGATAGCTTGATACATACATTGTTGGGCCCATTTCCTAACAACTTAAGCTTTTGGGACTACTGGTAACTTAACATGGTATCAGAGCTCAGGTTGCAAGAGATCTTGGGTTCAAGTCTCTCTATTTCCATTTGTTCTCCGGCACTATGTTTCTCCCCTTTGCATTCTTTCGTTGTATGTATGAATATTTGCATCTATACATGCAAGACGGGGTTGCCCTTGAGGGAGGGTGTTAAATAGCCTGATATATACATTATCGGGCCCATTTCCTAACAGCTTAAGCTTTTGGGACTACTGCTTACTTAACATCTCTTGGTTGGACAAAAACAATCGGCAATTCACTATAATGACAACTCTTTGCTTTTTGAGAGCAAGAAAAAAGGCCCATCAAGATCTTTGGCACTAGTTCAGGAAGTCTTCCCAATTTGGTAATGGAGCAATCTCATTCTACCTTTAAAATGTAAACATGTGTGACACTTTGTCTCAGGCGCATCTAAAAACTGAAGACAGGATTCAACTTTTGTTTATCCATCCTTGCCACCCAAACATGGCTTTAGTTGTTGTGGACAAGACAACGGTGGCAGGCCCATTTTTGGTTTTGGCAACAAAGGCAGAAAAAAGGCCCTATTTCTTTTTGTTCTCAATAAAACTATACAAATTACTCCTTCCAAGAGTTCATTTGTTAAAAAAAACCCTTCATAAATACTCTATCATTGCCCATATCCCACACATATAAGACATTACAATTGTATCTGCCGTAATCAATCTTGGTTTGTTTTGCATTTTCTTGTATAATAAGGCTATATCAAGTTCAATACGGGATTTTCACCCTATGATTTAATCTTGGCGTGCAGTATTTTTGCCCCAAGTGTATTGATTTCCTGGTTCAGCCGCCATAGGCCAATAACATACATATACGCACTCTAATAACTTGGCATGCCACAGGTTGCCAAATATCAAACTATAGAGCTCATATAAGTGCAAGATCATAAACTACTAACGCCATGTAAGAGCAAGATGCATGAATATAAGTAGCCATTTCCTCCAAAATGAAAGTATTGAGAAGTTGAAAGACCATCACAAGTGCATTGAATGGGCTGTTACATTAGCCATCAAAATACACTACATTGTCAACGAAATTTTGCTCACATTTGAACGAAGCCGTCACTAACTCGATTCCTCCAAAGATGACTTCTGGCATTGCTAACTTGGGGTATCACTTTCCTCCCAACTTTTGGCTTAACTGAAGGCACAAAAAAGTGACAAACGTAAAATTGATCACACAGTTTTCTACCATGCACTCTTCAAAAGAAGTAGAATCTTAAAGCGTTGTAGCTGACCAGAAAAACCATGAAATCCACCACCCTTTCCCGTCTTTTCATCAGTTTCCTACAAGCAGGAAATACTTACGTACCAGAAAAAGGAATATGGAAATTCATAGAACCAAATGTGAAGAATTGTTAGCATTATCGGATTAGAAAAACATAATATAGCACAACCTTCTTTTTATCACTTTTATCAGCCTGCTTAACCCATTTTGATGCCGGTAAAGAATTCCTTCACACAAATAAACAATAGTTTGCATCAACGGAGGATAAATCTTTTCGCATACGTCAAAGAAATACGTTGTGAACAGAAAAACCTTGTAGGTGGCAAAGGATTCCTTGTAGTTTTCCTAACACCATAAAACAAAACAATCAAATTTCTTAGCAACATAAAATCCAGAATGTATACAAACAAAATTAAGCAAAGCTTCACATACCGGCTATCAGTATTAATAGATCCAAGAACCTGACCCTTACTCTTCGGGTCATCAACATGGAGTTTTACATCTTTAGTCCCTATAGTTGTCAAAGAAACAGAAAAGTTCATAATGCGCTTTCCCATCGAAAATGCTATTTAAATTACAGATGGTACCTCTTTTCAGAGTAGGATAACCAGCAACAGCTTGTCTTTGGTTTTCCCTCGCTTTTCCCTATTTCACAGTAACAAACTTGAGAGATATGGAATGTACGCAGAGATTAGAAAATTACAAAATTGGAGTGCTAATATTTGCTTGCCTTGACATCACTGTTTCTCCATTCTGCTACCATGCAATAGTTCATCATTGAAAAAAACCAAAAAGAAAGAGTGGCCTACGGTTGCAAACTCGGTACCTTGCTATACAACTTAAGGAGGTAGATTTAAGAAACCTGCTCACTGTGTTCAGACCTATTTGATCTCCATGTGAGTACCTTTTGTCTTACCAGACACGAGAACATCTTCCCCTCTGATTCAACACATACATGAAACATTCCCCATACAACATTAAATATTTCTCCATAACGAACTTTTCTTTTGTCTTGAAACAAAAGAATGATATTTCAGTACCCTCCCAACTCTTGAGAGATTCTCCTTTTTCCGATACCAACACTTCATGCCTAGTCTGCTTTTAAGACAAACCTTTTAGCATGATCTGAATGCAAGAATGAAATCAAAATTTACTACCCTACTGTACTGTTCTTATGCAGATAGACTATTCTCCTTATGTCCGGTAAGGTAACTTAATAAAAAGTATGCATAAATACTAATAAGCTTCTAATTGCTGGATTCTGGGTGACTAACAGCTAGCAAATGCGCTGACTAGCTACCAAATATGGGTGTCAAAGCTAGTGATAGGACGGTGTTCCTTGAGAGGCTCCAAAAGAGCTTCTCAATCTGGTCATGGAAGATGCCCTAGGGGTGACAACTGAGAGGCTAATCTAGTTTTCCTTAGTTTTTTCGTTTTCATTTCCATGTAGCCCAAAAAAAATAAAGGAATTCACTATTAAGCAGCTATTAGGTAAGGACGGCCTAAAGGGAAAACATACAAAGACAGTAGTTGTAAAACAATCAAGTAATTGAAAAGTACGCAAGTGTACAAAAACCAGTTTAGATTCACTTAGCATACCATGATATGGAGAATTGATGAGGCACTTGGATTCCTAGTGCTTAAATTCGTTGATACCCTAGAAATTGTTGACAATAAAACAGTGAAGACATAACCGAACATTAGATTTAAACAAAAAAGGAAGAAAGAAAAACGATTAAACAATAATGAATTATAACTTCATTTTACTGGGAAAAAGAGAAGGGGTGGAGGGAGATCTAGAATTCACTACATTGTTGTAGTGTCATTGAATCCACACACTTAAACCCTTCCTACATTTTCACAGAGCATGTTCTTTAGAAGTAGCATCTGCTAGAAACTTTCCCGTGTGTTACATTTTCCTTTCTCAGATAAAAAACTAGAAGATGTTGGAATTCAAATTGGTTATTACAAGGGGCAAACATATTTGCTTTATGTCTTTTTGTTTGGGGGAGAGGGCACGGGATAAGCAACATAATATAAGTCCAAAGAATTTCAAACTTTCTAGCAAACTAGGTTCTGTAAACAAAAACATGCTTCAAGCAGCAACGCAAATAATATAACCTACAGTAATTTGGGGCCACCATGAACTTCAGTCTCTGGAAAGTTGCTCCGGAGATTGCTCACATCCGCCAAAACTTTTCTTCCAATGTTTCCTTCATCTAGATAAGGATAAGAAAGTATCAAAAGATTTCCTAGAAAAGCAGCACAATAAGTTATAATAAAAGATTAGTCTAGACTGGCCTTACTAGAAATATCATGATTGGCTTTACTCTTCTCCAAAGTCTTGAGTCCCTTCAAGTGTTCAAAAAGAAGGAAGTGTGTAACAAGCCCTTGAATATCCAAACATTCACAAACTATCACGCACCCATAACCATTTAAGCAAGTATTAAAGAAAGAGAGGAAGTTGCAAAAACCATAGAATCGCTTGCATTGGTCTGACCAATCCCTTTGATGGACGAACAAGATTTCCTTCTGTGCACAAAAACATTACAAAGAGTCACAAACGTCAAAAAAATGAATTAATTTTACAATAAGAAGTAGCAAATTATCGCTAGCCTTATCTTCCATCTCTAACCCAAAAACAGACAAAAGCCAAAGAAAATCAGACGGCATATTATGTTTAGTGCTGTTGTGTCACATGGAAAGCCAAGCCAAGTAATTGAACAAGGCACAGTTGAATAAAGACATCTTTTTCAACAATAACTAAACAAGAACAAAAAAATCTCAAATAGAATTCTTTTATTTAGGAACTGAGGGAATGAAATCCACACCTAATTGCTCAAGAAAACATTTGGACTTGGGTCAGAAAGCCACATCCTAACTTCTCAAGAAAAAAAAAAATTTATTCCCTTAGATTTCTGAGTAATTTTCCTATCAGGCTATAGCTTATTTCAAAAGTAAAGTCAGCCGTATCACATACCCTGGTGCCATGAGGGATTCACTTGAAGTTCCGCTGAGGAGAAGAAATATCAGCATCCATATTTAACACCCATCAACGAGAATTTAACACAAAAAACATAATCAACTTACTTGCATTGAGCATTGGTGGAATCACAATGACGAACTTTAACCCTGCAATTTTCTGTGTAGATCTTGAAACTTTTGGCTCCAACTGTTCTCACAGAGAAATTGAGCCGATGAATATAAGAGATGAAAGAATGTATCCCAAAAGGAAATTAAGACAATGACCAGCGTACCACTCTTGTCCATTCCATAATTCTCTACTCGACTCAAGAATGTACTCGATTTTCCCTAAATTTAAAGGGGAACAGAAAGAAGTTCTTTCAGTAGTAGATGAACGCCAAGAAAAACGAACCGACTGAATAAACAATTATTTGGGTTTCTGCATACCTTGACAGCAACCATTTCTTTAAGCTATAATTCTTCTCGGACTTCTCGAATAATCAAGTAATACTCCCTGCATAGTTAATCGAATAAATAAAAGGTCATTTCAATGATCTTTTGATTCAAATAGGCCTTTTTCCCTAAAAGAAAGCTAGGTTTACAACATGACCGCGTTCCAAGAGAACAAAACATTAGTAGAACAACTAAGTTTTAGAGTCAGAGAGAAAAGGGAACCTGAGAGATGTCGTATTACCTGATTCAATCTCCAGCAAGAGAAAGAGAAGAAGAACCGTTGCTACGCCGAATCGACGAGATCAAAGAGTCTCACGACCGCCTCTTTCAATATTTGAAAAACATGCTCTTTTACCCAAATACCCATGCCCTCGTCCCTCTATGTGCGTGTGCGTGTGCGTGCGTCCTATGTGAACCCAAATACGCCTTGGGGTCCATCTATGCGGACCAAAACCCATCTCTCGATGGCTCCTTTCTACTTAAATTTCTATTTTGATATTTTTTCATCTCTTTTGAATTTTTATTGGATTTGCATTATAGTTTTTTATTAAAACAATCTTCTCGGCCGTAAGAGTTTAAAAAGTATGAGTAAAAAATTATGACTAATATTAAAATATAATGTATTTTTATTTTTAGTGTCATCTAATATGAAATTCTTTCAACTTCAATACACATTTTTATACCTTTTGATATCTTACGTTGAGACAATTGATTAATCTCAAAAAATAAGAAAAAATTAAATAGAAAATACCAAGAAAATACATTAACATTAAGGAAGGTAAGCAAGTAATTGCACAAGAGAGTCTGAGACTTTTTTCCTAGATGTTGGATGAAATCCGACAGTCCAGATTAGAAATTCTTACATAAGCTATATCAGGGATCCCCTAAATGCTATCTAACATAGCCATCACACATGAACATTGGCTGAATATACCCGAAATATTACTGATCATGCACCATAATCAGGCTTAGGGTAATGTTGAACATGCACATTCTATAAATTGCCAAAAATAATAATAATAAATTGGTGTCGAGGAAAATTGGGGCTGGAGAAATTTTTATGGGTTTATATGAAATCACCTATCGTGCTTTTTCCCCTCCATAGGCCCCGTTTGATAACGGGGATAAATAGATGGGATTCGTAAGGAAATGAGATTAGGATTGGGATTGGAAATGAGATGGAATTATTAATGAGAAGGGATTGATAATGAGTATGTTTGTTTGGGATGAGATTAGATGATGGGATTATTAATATCATGTTTGTTTGAGATGGGATTAGATGATGGGATTGGATTGATAGAAGAAATTGGTAATGAAAAGGGATTAGTAATGCGAATGGGTTGGGATCGGACTACGAATACCAAGTCCCATGGGGTATTGCTAATACCCCCTAATCCCCGGATTCGGCATCCCAACAGACTAATAGTCCGAACCTTTTTTGGTTACCAAACAAAGTATTAATAATCCCATGGGATTATTACTCCAATCCCAACTCCCAAACCCGTTATCAAATGGGGCCAAAAAGTTACCCATCGTTTAGTTAGGAGGAAGTGGAAGAGGAGACAATGTAAAACACAAAAAATAATTTTCTATTGTTTGATTTGAGAAGAAAGAGAAGGGGGGAAAAAAATCAACATTATTACATTATTGTGCACATTCACTGAATAATTTGACGAAAATCATCTAGCCAAGACCCCTTTCCTACCAACCAGCCGATACGGAAAAAAGAAAGAAAGAAAGAAAAGAACAGAAAAAGACCCATTTTCCTACCAAAGACCAATCTTCCTCGTTGCGCATTGAAGCAGCAGCAGCATTCTAGGTGCCATTCCAGTTTAAGCAATTTCCGTGAAAAGGAATAGAAGAGATGATAATTTAGCTGAGCATGGGAAAAAGATAAAGATAAAGATAAAATAAAAGCAGGAAAAAGATAAAGATAAAGCGCAAGTGTAATTAGAAAGCCAATAACAATATATTCTATTCGTGAGTTTATACATGAAATCTCCAGTTAACTTTCCAAAATTCCACACAACTACAATACTTCAAATGGATGTGATATAGTCATCACTCCACGGTTTCATATACATGAAATTATACATCCACTAGTCAGAGTACCAAGCCAAGCCCCTTGAGAATGTGTACAATCTTGTTCAGTGACCTCCTGGGTTCCGGTTCCATGACAAATAGGATGGATCGCCAAGTCGCCTGAGAGAGAGAGAGAGAGAGAGAGAGAGAGAGAGAGAGAGAGAAGCACAATGCATAAAAGTCAAATAAAAGTCGGCAATGCCACAACTTATAGAATTACTCGCACAAAGGTCACAACAATGAGAATAATGTACGGCAAAGGAGGGTGGAGTAAGGAAATCACCTTGGCTTAACTAGGTACACAACAGTGAAAGCCATAGCTAGAAAGAAGCACAATCCGCCGACAGTGAGGTAAGCAATGCCGAGAAAGTCATTCTTCCCGCCAAGCCAGGTGGTGGTAGAAAGGACAAGCTTCTTCTTTCCATTGAAACTGTAGGTGTTGTAATTGTTCTGTAACATCACCTCAATGGTGTCATTTTCCCGCAGATCTACCTCTATCTTTCCATACAACTTCCTAAAAGTCGGCAGAGCTGCAGTTCTCATCCAAACAATGAGGTCCTCCTGCTCACTCAACTGTCATAACAAGATTATAATCAGTAAATATTTTGTAAGAACTTTTTCTATAATCAGTAAATCATAGGATGGCTCATTTCCACGTGATTACAAAAAAGGGCAGGAAAACGTCAGAAGAAAAAAGCGCGTGTCAATGAGCTTATATTAGATAGATTTATCGACGGGCTTCCCAGGAACTCAAATCAGAAAAAAACATTTACAAAATCATGTAGGCGGAGGAAAAAAAGAACGAACGAAAGAGAGAGAGAAAGAAATAAAGAATAACCTTACATTTTCGAAGATGCTTTCCCATTTTTACAGTGCAAGTTATTTAACATTGCCAATAGTTTTGTCTTCACTGAAGATCGACAACGAACTTCATCCTTACCGATTCTACTAATTTTTTTGTCCAAATACATTCCCGAATATAAGAGGATTGACTATGATATGATGCCATGTCACTTCTCAAGTGATTCCCAAAAGAAACTGTTCCCATTTTTGGAGACAAGTAGAACATGACCATTGTATATGTCAGACACAATACAAATTATTAAAAGCTCTCTAACCAGTCGCAGATGACAATCCACAACCACCTAAAACATAATTCCTTACGTGACTATATATATATATTCTCAACTAGTTTTCAGACTTTACACCCAAAAGTTAAGTGGCGCCGATTGGTCATATGGTAGCAATAAAATGCCACATTACAGCAACAACTAATGTTCTTTAACAGAGCAATATTTTATTATTCCATCCTAATTACAGGATCGTAGATTAATATTAGACTTTCATATAACCCAATTTTAACATGTATACTCAATACGTTACGGTACATTGTCAAAGATGTCGAAATTAAGTATGATGAAAAGTGGAACACAGGAAGAACTGCTAATATACCAAGGCATATCCACACCAACATAAGTAGGAAATTTCTTATGAAGGGTGCAAGATCAACTTTACGGAAAAAGAGGGGGAAAAAAGAGGGGAAGGGCATTGTTTTTTATCATGTTGAGAGCCCAACTTTTCACATGTGATGATCTGAACATAAACTCCAACCCTTTACTTTTTAAAAGAGAGTTTATAGGTAAAGCCTTACTGGTATGGACGAACTGAGATTTTTGCCCCCTATAATAGCTCCACTCTGAAAGTTTTTAGGGTGGACATCTTTTCCAAACTTATTATCCCTATCGCTCTTCCATGAGATGCCCTTCTTGTTTATTGTCAAATTCTCGTTGTTAAGGGTGAAGTCGTAAGTATCATTGAACAAGCTCCAAGCTATAAGACCGCAAGGCACAATCGACACTCCGTTGGCAATATCTTCAGGGTCGCATGCGCTTGTGTCATTCTCACTATCAGGGTATTTCAACTGCTGATCACTCCGGCTCTTCACATACCTAGAAAGAAGTTCATCACATGAAACTGAAAAAAGAGAGGTACAGAAACTAAAAATGTACTTCGGGCACTTATTGGCAAAAGATATCCCAAGTGTCTCAGCCACAAATTAAGATAGCCTCACATTGTTATGGCGATAAATAATTCAAGGAAGGCCTTGACTTTCTTTCCTACTAAAACGTACTAAAATCACATTTTATGTTTTTTCTGTTTTGTTTGTAAATGAGCATTGTTAAGAACAAGTTCAAAGGGTGCATACCTTCCAAACTACAAAAGAAAAACAGAAGGAAAAAGATCATCAAAACTGTACATACGCCAGGTTTTTGGAGCAAGATATCGAACTTAAGCATGTTTAAACCGTAGTTGTCAAACCGTGAGTCGAACCGAGAATCGAAATGGTCCTTTCCGAATCATGAATCAAACCAAGAAACAAAATGGTCCTTTTTCCTATAGAATCGTGAACTGTTCCGATTCAGTCATGCTTCCTAGAATATATTGAACTATACATTTATACCTTTGGAGTAGAAAGATATACAATAAAGTGATTATGTTAGTCTTAAATCAATAAGAAGCATATCTTAAGTGATGAATTGAGGCCCCCCTTATGGAATTTCACTTGATATAGGGGGGCACAACCAATGGAAGCCTACTGCGTGCCTCACATGGTCTAATTTGCTAGAGATATGGATTCGATGAATTCAACTTTTACAGTTCATAACTTCATATAGTCCTAATCCTCATCACCTCATAAGGCTTTAGATACCCAATTCGTCACACTATTTTAAAATATCTCACTTGATGACTTTAAATTACTTATTTTGCAAGTGAAATATGTTGAAGTGAACCAACTTTTAGGTCCATCCAACAGAACAGTATGATCCGTATCGCTAATCATATGATTTCGTGATCCAACGATTCACTGTATCTATGTGAATCGCATGATTTTGGCTTCCAACAAGTCACCCCATAGATACGTATAGTGCCATCGTATGGTTTTGATAACAAAAGGATTGAACTAATTAATTTGAGAAGCCTTCACTCTAACTTCATATTTAATCACTTTAATCTGATCAACCATAAACCAGGAGCCATTTGATTCCCCTTGAGAACCTTGTTATTTCTTCTTGCCACACAAGGTATACACCATGGCCGCCCAAGCTTAACTTCCAAACATCACCGTAAATCAAGAAGCCAAAACACCTATTGATGGCAGGAATTTCATTTTTAACGGCTTCTTTTTTCTTTTCTTTTTTAACAGATTGATGTTAGGGCTTAATGTCAGAGAATAGGAAGTCTGATTGCTCTTGGAAAAGAACAGTCAAACCAAAAAGTAGATGGGGCAAAGTTTCATCAAGATGATAAAACGAACGAGCAAATAGCATCATCAACTTCAATAATCATTCCATGAGATTACTCTATGTCTAGAGAAGCTTTTAGGGAACCAGACAACGAGATGCTGCCAGGGATGGGGAAAGTGTTGCCTAGACAAGAGTGAGACCATCTCAAACGGTAAATTACACTACCAGCCACCGACCAATAGTACCAAGAGTGAGAGCTGACAAGGACAACTACTGAAAAAGCACAGTGGCATGCTACAAACCAAGGGTTTAAAGGCTTAGATGTAAATTGTTTCATCAAAAACTTCGACTTTTGGTGTATTGATCAGGTTCTTCAGAATCATCCCACTCAAAACAATCAAATATATATTTGCAAGCAAAAAATAGCATCTTTTGTTCTAAAAGCAAGTTAAAAGGGATAATAGTATTACATTGCTTCGAATAGCTCCCAGACGAAAGTGATATAAACACAAAAGTGATGAGAATTTTCCATATCAGATCCCCAGATTTACTTTCCAGTAGAACCAACTGTGACATCCCACTTTTTCAATTTAAAAAAAAATATTATTTTGACGCGAATAATTAAATCTTTCATTTTTCTTTTTCAAACTTCTTTCTAATTAAAAAAAAAAAGACGTCAACTGTTATTTACTTCATGTATTTTGGAAATTTATCTAAACTCGAATAGTTTATATTGAAATTCTAAGTTGGGTTATAATTAGGTATTTTTTTCCCTGACGAGTGATTATTGAATGTGGAAGTGAAACTTCGGGTTGAACGTGTAATTAGACTTGAAGGGTTAGGTTTGTACGTGGCCAAATATATAGGGAAGCATGTGGTAGGGTTTGTTTTTAATGCATCACGTTAGAGAGATTGTGTGCCGCAGAGAGAGGGAGAGAGAGAGGCGGAGGAGACTTTTCTGCATCTTTTGTTTGAGTTGCATGGTGCTAGTGGTCGGTTGCTAACGGTGCCGTAGAGAATTTGCATTCTGTGGATTAAGGGAGAAAGAGATCAAAGGTATGTTTGAGGTGTGCAATTAGAAGTAAGGATTTTCAATTCGTCACTTAGTATTATAATAGGAATAGATACTTTAATTGATCAAGGTAATACTATTATGTATGTATACTACGTGGTCTGGGAATAGATAAGAGAGTAAATGGTAGTAAATAATAGTAGTATTCACTGTAATCAGATTAGTAGCTTTTCCATTTAAATTGACTCCTGTTATGTGCATTCTAAAAAATACAGACTAGCAGAGTACTCGAGCAATATTGCATTTCACGATTTATCCATCCAATCAAGGTGAGTGGTTAAGCATGTGATCCCTTCTATTGGATTCCCCTTGAGCCTATCTGTTCTTGACAATTCGTTTACTCGTTGTAATTCGATAAGTGATGTTCTTATTCATCGCTCTCATATTTGTTGACGATTGACGTACCCTTTGGCATACAAGGTTTATTGATGATATTTTCGATTGTTGGATTGCCCATATTTTTCTTGTTGCTCCATAATATTATTGTGACTCTGCAACAACACGGGGAATAATCCTGGTGCAGGTGCCTCCAGTTCGCCGTTGTTCTATTTGTGTTTGGGACCATGGACTATGTTTATATTTATTAAAGTCCAAGGAAAAGGCCCGTGAGATATCGTGGTGACTTTGGCCGCTAGGAAAAAGACTTGTGAAATACCCTGTGACTCTAGTGCTCAACGGATTGGGAAAAGACTTGTGAAATACCCTGTGACCCTATTCCAGATCGGCTTAGGGAAAAGGTCCCGGGTGCCATCCTGTGGTGACTCTAAGTACGGTGTTGGATCCAACGGGCCAGGCCCTAAGAAAATATTTGCCATTTGGTACTTGGTAATTGGAAGATATGGTTCCCACTTTGGTTTGGAATATCTCATTATTGTTGATCCCCGTTCCGATATTGTTGAGCAGACTGTTGGTATAAAATGGTTGTTATCATTGTTCGATTGTTGTTGTGATAATTCTTGATTCAGTCATTCATCTTTCGATACTATTGGCTGAGCCACTGACTTCGTTAGTTTTTTGGTATTATTCGTTGAACCATCTATGATCTCCCTTATTAATTTGAAACCACTTCTTGAAACCCTCATTATCGTTTGTTCAAAAATATGCCACTTTGTATTATTACCTTTAGCATGCTTAACTATTCACTGAGCTCGTCAGCTGACGGATTTATTCCACATTATTTTTCAGGTTAGCTCATGGAGCATTAAAGTGGACTCTGTGGCATTGTCGGGACCTTGTGTTTGGATTTTTATTTCTTTTATCATGTCAAACTGCTTCCGTACTTTTATTTATTAGCTGCCGCACTTTTATTTATTGGCAGTTCATGGTGGAATTTGGAGATTAGAAAATATGAGATATTGTGTCTTTTACTTAAGAAAAATATTGGATTGGTGTCGCACATTTTATTGTAATAAAATATCCAATTTTTCATTTATTTGTTTCAAGTTGCTAAAAATATTTTTTATTAGGCTTCGTGTCCCATGATTGCTTCATGGTACACGGCCGGTCATGCTCTTGGATTTGGGGCGTGACACCAACTGGAGCCAAAACAAAGTATGAACCCACTAAAACGACCACCGTCATATAGAGTAACTTGACCAGTTACCCAACCAAAGAAAGAAAGGGAAAAAAAAAAAGCAACCTGTTCAAATTGGTCTGCAGACTCTGCACTTCCTCGACAGCTTATGATAAGGACAATCAAAGGGATCAGTATTAACTATACATTGATTCGGAGGTGAATCACAGTACATTATGTTCCCACATAAACCCCAGCCTAGTAAAACAAAATATACACAACATTTGCACCCCCACACACCAACAAAAGTCAGGAGAATGTATTGGAAAGAGACAGATTTCAGATCGCAGCAGTTCAGAATTGTTCAAAGAAGGTGGGGGAGAAATTAGAAATATTTCCTTCCAACACCAAGTAATAATCTAATCAAATCACCACAATGGTCAAAGATCCACCTCAATTCTGGATTAGTCGGATGTGCATTCCAATAACGACAACCAAAAGTGGACTTGAAAAAGGGTCAGGCCAAGGCCTTAAGAACACTGTTTTGCACTTATTTCTACAAAACCCAGCAAGTAAGACACGAGATCCACAAGCTTTTGAGCTCAATATCAATCTCTTAAGAGGTAGAAGAGAGACCTACAACAACATACTAACATATCAAACATTAAAACTTCACTTCCTAGATACCTTTAAACACTTCAACAGAAGATAGAGGTATCTAAGGAGTTGCTTCGTTCTACAACCCAATCTATATGTATCTAAGGAGGTATGTCATTCTTAAGTACCTAACAAGAAAAATGAAAAAATAACAAGAAGGCCGCAAGTGCCAAATATGCAGCCACAGCAAACTAGTGGCCACTGACTCGTAGTGCCATGCAAACATTCAATGATAAGTGACACATGGTTTTGGATGCAGACACCTATTGGCGTGCATCCTACATACAACCACTGCAGCAGGGATTCAGGGAGAAGCTGCTAACATGCAACGACCTCAATAACAAAACTTGCTAAAAACTCACAAGTGGCTTGCACAATCCCAATGAGGTTTTCTTCCAATTAAAGAAGCTAACAACAAAACTGTTTACTCTAAACAGATAACTGGTTGAATGAAACCCGTTTTTTGGATTCCTTTTTCTTTATTAGACCACTTTTCCAGCAAAAAAATAAAAGAAAATAAACAAAAGAAAAAGTTGGAAACTTCTGCTTCATAAATCACATTTTTTTTCTGTACAATTGTCCTACATTTCAGGTGGTCAAAGATTGAACAATTGATAACACATGTATGTAGTGGAAGTTAATAATATTACTGAATGATTCTTTTATCAAAGCAAAGACAGGATATAGATACCTGCGATGATTCTGGTAGAAGTTGTCAAGCTGGTAATAGACATAAATAGGATGCTTCATATGCTTCGGCACCTGACATATTGAATAATAATTATTGTACCAATCGATTCCACAACCCCAACATTTAAGATCATTCTCAGATTAAACATGATCTTCAGCATATGTGAAGGAAATATACCGTCAGTGTTCTGCTGCAGGATTTATCCCCAGGGCTTTGAATATATTGGACCTTGTCACTTATGTTTTGTGGTATGCAGTCAGTTTCATACCGATCAATAATTTCAACCACCTAATTCAAGGGAAGAGAATCATAGGCAAAGAAATAAGAAAGTCAAATGAAGAAAGATAGCTAGAGCTACATCAGTCTTGAGCATACATCTCGGGAAGCAAACAAGGACGCTACGCCAATGGGAATAAAGACAATGCTGACAAGCATGAATGCTGAAATCACCTGCACAATACAAAGAAAGAAGTCTAAGACAAAAAAGGGCTACAAGGTTTCCAGAGCAACTAAATGAGCACAAGAAGTTACAGAACAAGCGAACCAAGTACGCACCCATCGTGGTGTAAGAATCGGTTTGCAAGCTGGAAGTTCCTGTTGAGTAAACCTCGAATCTGAAAAAGAGTGGGTTATTGTCCTTCATCTTTGTCTCATTATGTAAATAATATTGAATAACACTGGATCCACCACTGATTGGATACGTTGTTTTAAAAGGTGTGAGACAAATGTAGTAGCCCTTTTGCTAATAGGCAAATATGCAAGTATTTAAACATCAAATTACATGGCTTTCTTAGGCTGGGAAACTTGACATTGCTTTAAAGGAATGCCGCTTCAGTGCTTTCCCCATATCTCAGAGCATCGGTGACACATGCATAACTGAAGAATCGAGAAAACAAACTACACATATTCCAAAAAGCACGCCAGATTATTAGCCGTGTTACATCACTTACGTGCTTCTCATTAATTTTAGTTGTTCTACTCTAAAAATCATTTTAGCAGTCGGTAAGCACAAGTACAGTTAAGGTCCTCCCTTCGAGTTACGCAAGCAAACATCCCAAGTAAAATCCAGAGGATAAAATTTTGACAGATCAAAAGTAGGACCTGGAACAACAAGTGGTAAATGTAAAAAAGCCAAAAACGTCTACACGAAATTTGAGCAAAACGCATGAAGCATAATTTATACATGATCAAATATTGGAAAACCGGCTAATTGATCGGGCATATGCATCAAAACAGGAAAACAGAGCAATTGCACAAGGAACCAATTCCGGTAGTTTATGATAGATAACCAGGATGCTTGGGGATGGAACAACTCCCCAGAAGGGCAAAAGAACATGACTTTACAATTTAAATCTAGTTGACCAAAAAAAAAATTTCGCTCAAACGGAAATTCTAGTTGACCAAATTTGTAAGAACTACATCTGGGCACTAGGTTACTCAGACACGAGAGCAGAGAGAAGAGAAACAATATAGATACTCATAATATGATTCAGGAAGAGAAACAAACATTTGGGTCGCTTGGAATTTCTTCTGGGTGTTGAAGAATCGGTGGATCCAGCGCCTCCGGAGCTTGAAGATGGAGCGTTTGAATTCATCATACTACTAGTTTTTTTTTTTATATGCGAAGAAGAATAACTGATGGAATAAAGCTCAACAAGAAATAGAGGAGGATTGATCAAATCCCGAGCGGTATAAAGAGGATGATGAGAATCTAGGCGATCAATAAATGAAACAGAAGTTGTTTCAAAACATATATGACTACTAGAGGGACGGCAGGAGGGGGGGTTTGGTTTTGACTTTGAAAGGTAAAGGGAGAGGAAGTAAACAAAAGGAAACTAGCACAGGAGTACTACTAGTACTCTCTCTCTCTCTCTCTCTCTCTCTCTCTCGGACAAGGCAGCCACGCTTTCCTCCCTTCGCCTAGGAGGATCAACTTCAACAATTGAACGCGCGAGACAAAGAGAATGGCAAGACCAGGAAAAAAAAAAGGGTCAAACAATAACAACGCGGTTTTCTGGGCCCGGTTCATCTAGAGATTGTACATCTAATCACTTTCGTAACACTAATCTGTGCTTTAAACTGGGGTGGTGTTTGTTTGGAACATAGAGAAAATAAAAGAAAGAGAGAGAGAAAATCGGCCTTGTTTATTTGGTAACTTTGAGTATTTTAGTTTCAGTAATGGGTTGAAAGAGACATAGGGTAATGATTGGAGAGAGAAGTGATGAGTGAAGAAAGATAGAGAGAGAAATGAAATTAATAATTAGAGAAATAGAATAATAATTTGAGAAAGATATTATAGGGTAATAATTGAAAAACAAAGTAAAACATCAAAACGAACAAGGAAATTTTTTCCGTTTGGTTTGAGAGAAAAACGCAAAGAAAATAATAAAATTAATTAAGAGTTAAGCAAGGTAAATTCTTGGACAATGATTTTGATACTCACGCTTCAACGTTTTGTCTTTTACTAGTCATGTCATGTGTATTTTGAAAACTAAAAAGACATGAATATTAGTAAAAGACAAATAATTAAACGTGACTAGAAAAAAATGGAGTGTCAAAATCAATTACCTAAATTTTTTTCCACATTTTTCATAAAATTTTCATTTTAATTACTTTCATTTTCATTTCCTTTGTTTTTCTCCAATTCCAAATAGGCCGTTAATGTCTGTTCAAAAAAAAAAAATTAGGCCGTTAATGAAAATGAATATTACAGTGGTTGACTCGTCAAAAATCACCATGTCGTCTCTGACTCTGTCAAATGCATCTAGCGATGTGATGAATTATCCATTTTTGGTTCTTTTTAGTAAATTCACACGGATTGGTTGTAGGCTTGTAGCCTTGCAGGGAAGGCGTGGTCAAATCAATTGGTCAAAAAAGATGAAGAAAATTTTCAAAATAACACATGAACGTAACACGAACATTTGAACTTTAAGTTTATTTTAAATAAACATTTGTACTTACAAAATTTTTTAATTAAGACCTTTGCCGTTATACTCCGTCTAATTTCTCCACAAAAGTGATGACGTTGCAGCTCTTACTCGCTAAGTGGCCCCACGGCACATGGTATGTGTTAGAACATGTGTGAATATTGAATCCCACATTGGATAAACAGGAAAAGAGTTAGATTTTAATATACAATTTGATAGTTTACCACTTACAAGGTTTAGCCTTTTACGTGGATATGAGTCATTCAATGTATATTGAGCGCAAGTAATGTGGTGGACTCTTTGTCATTACTCCCATACAAATTAGGGCTGCTCGCGGTCTACAAGGTTTAGCCTTTTACGTGGATATGAGTCATTCAATGTATATTGAGCGCAAGTAATGTGGTGGACTCTTTGTCATTACTCCCATACAAATTAGGGCTGCTCGCGGTCTAGTTCGGTTCGAATTTCTAGGAATCCAAGAACCGAACCGCTAATCACGATTTTTACAAAATGCAATCCGTATTCAGACCAAAAGTCCTACGGTCCGATCCCAATCCAATCCGTGACTTGAGGATTGGTTATGGTTTTATCCACGGATTTTAGCAAAAAAATAAAGGTCAAGCATATATTCCACAATAAAAGGGGAGAAAGTTACATTTAGAATTAAGTTTAATATCACCTGAAATACTTGTTGCATAAACTACTAAAGGCTAATTTCATAAATCAAATTCAAAAGAATCTAAGCACTAGTAGGATTGTCTCATTATAATTATATATATTATATAACATAAAAGAACTGAAAAATGAATGAACAACGTAATGAAACTCAACTAGGTTACCCGTAATTTATAAAAAAAATTACGATTGACTCCCTATATTTTATATACATCTACACTATAACTCACTATTAAAATAAAATACTAAAATTTGAAGAAAAAAGTGTTAACATTACTAACAATTTATTATATAAATACACACATATATTATTTATATAAAATAAATATATCACGGTCTGATTCGGTTAATCCACGGTTTTATAATGAAAATCCGTGAACCAAACCGCAAGTTACGGCTTTCTAATTTTTTAATCTGTGTCCGGACCATTAATTCACGGATAAAATCCAAAAGGTAATGATCGGTTCGGTCCGGACCGGTTTCATGGTTCACCAGATTTTTTGAGCAACTCTAATACAAATTGAGCCTTGAGTACGCAGTGGCGGGTCGATACTTCGAACAAACTTCCAACAAATGATATCAGAGCCAATGGCTGGCGATCTATGGGAAAACTCTTAGCGCACCATTGAAGGGGCTTGCACAGAAGACACTCGTGGAGGGGTATAAAATCCAAAAAAGGTGACTCCCGATGAAGCAAGGTGGCTCGATGTTGGTGTGTTGTATTGGATGGCTCATTGTCGATAGAGTTGAATCATCGGGGAGCATGGTGCTATTGAATTAATGAGCACATTAGCTCTCAATGGAGTTCTCCTTGGGGAGCATGGTGTCGGTGACTAGGCACATTGGCTCTCAATTGAGATGACTTTGAATCGATTAAGTGGGTGCAGAATAAGCCCAGTTCGGGAGATAGGGTTGAGAGTATAAGATCAGAATCAAGGGGGGAGCTTGGAAGTAGAGAGAGGTTAAGGCCCGATGTTCAATTCACACATGAGGGGGAGATTTGTTAGAACATGTGTGAACGTTGAGTCCCACATCGGATAAATAGAAAAAAAAAAAGTTGGACCTTAATATACAATTAGATGACTCACCACTTTCAAGGCTTAGCCTTTTAAATGGATATAGGTCATTCAATGTATATTGAGCCCAAGAAATGTGGTGGACTTTTTGTTGTTACTCCCATACAAATTGGGCATTGATCACACAGTGGCGGGTTGATGTATCGGACGACTCCCAACAGTATGAAGTCAAGGGCTGCACACAATCAAAACCCTGACCTTTACTTCAGCAACCCAGCCACATATCTTCTTCACCCAACGCCACACCATTGTCGTTTCTCTCTCCATCACCCTTTCTCTTCCTTCCCCAATTTAATCCTTCTCCTCCTCACCCATGGCTGAATGACACTAGGTTGGTAGACTGATTAATGCACTTTTTACTAGTAGACTAATAGGAGAACGTTTCTCCCTTTTCATTCTTCAATGCTCATTGTTTGTTGTTCTATCTTTATTCCTCTTGGCATTATACATATTAATTTGTGAATGAAATATATCCCTGCACACCACTTACATTATCCACTAAGTAGTTGTATTGGGATTTTTCGTAGGCTTTTAGTTAAAGGAGAGAAAACATCACCAGCGACAAAAAATCAATCACAGATCAAACATTCAAACTGGCGGAAAAACACTGAGGTGAGGCATGGCAGAGTGGTACATGGTGTCGTGAAACGCAACCGTGTTGGTTGTCATTAGTCGGAGCCTTCTCACCTTCGCAGTGGTGAAGGCTTTTCCAGTGGGGCTTATGGTGGCTGCTGGAGGCACATGGGCAGAATCTGATTGGTCATTTAATGGACTCCGCCCATGTGGGGAGAATAGGGTTTTGGTTTGGGGAGAAGAGGGTTTTGATTGTCTGTAACTTTTTGGGATGCTATTGTGTGCCAATAGGGCATTTAACGGACAAAAATGCCACGTCACCATAAATTAGACGGAGTATAATGGCAGAGGCCTTAATTAGGAGGTTTTTGTAAATATAGGTGTTTAATTAAAATAAACTCAAATTTAGGTGTTTATGTGACATTTGTGTGAAAATTCAAGTGTCTTCTTGAAATTTTTCCAAAAGACATACGACAGATAAAAAAACCCCAAAAACAGAGGGAGAAGAGAAGAGAATAGAAGAGGATCCATCCGATTATGTCGATACTGTGGGAGAAGAGCGGGACGTGGAGGTGGATAGTGAGGCAGACGAAAGAGTCGAAGCCCTTCTTCCTAGCATTCGCTACCATATGTGGAGTGGTACCTGGTGTCATTGGCTACGGAGTTATGCAGATCACCAACTCCCGCAACCAACAACTCGAATCCCACCTCCGCCACAACGCTCCACCCGATTCCCTTGTACGCATCTTTCTCTAATTGATGATTAATTATTCCCTGGCCTGCTTCTTTCTTCTGTTACTCCATTTCCGTGCCAAAAATTGTTTATTCTCAGTTACTACTCAACTATTTATTCATCAGATCAGATTATTACTATTAAGGGTTTCTTTTGTTTGTCTGTTCTTCTTTTGGTTTTTTTATTTTTGTGGTGGTTCTATTGTTCCTCACAAATTAATTGAAGATTCAAAAAATAATATACTACAACGCAACTACTAAAAAGTAACAATGAAAAAGTAATAAAGACGATCAGACATGAAATATTTACGTACTAGTTTGGCCAAATTCGAATCATTCGACCAATGTCTGCGAGACCAATATGTTATTTACTACTACAAGTCATAAATCTTGCTAGAACACCCTTGAGTTTGAAGACACAAACATTTAAAGGTACCCCCTCTCCAACTGTGAAGACCACACTATCTTGCCCAAGCTTTGACTTGGCACTTGCACAATCCACCCCACACATTCAGCACGTGTTGCTCGCCCTTATAAATCTCATAAGAGGATACAGAACATCAAGAATCGACCAGCGTAATTAACCATCGTACAACATGAATGAGTAACAAAAGCGAATAATGTTCCAGAAGTTGGAACTTCAACCAACAACATTTGGGATTTCCAACCATCCTAACACTTTTGGAGTTTGGATCTATACTTCCACCCCATCGCTACCAAGTCCACCTATGCAGATAAATATTTCCTATGCTAAATGAAAATCCTTGAAAAATGAGCTATATATACAGAAACATGGGGCATCACCCTCAGACAAAGCAAATTAGAAAACTAGGTAAACTTACAAGTTACAACTGGACAAGCCAAAAAGACTACTACAATAAACAATACAAAAGTCAAAGAGTTCCTAGAGAAAAAACTTCCCAGGGATTAAACCACAGCTTGTCATTTTCCCAGCATCTTTTATGCACATTGGTTGAGTCATTCCAAACAGGACATACCTTGTTTATTGGTCTTGCTTGCTAAAAATTTCAGAAGCCCCAACATGCTGATAAGATTTGGAATTTTTCCATTTTTGTTATTAAACATCTCCCAAACTTATCGGCAATTCCTTGTATTATGTTATACGTCCCCACCTTTTGTGCTTCACTTGCCTTTTAGGCTTTTACATACTTGAAAGAACCAGGTCATATAACTCCTCTGTGTAATCATCTATAGACCTTTTCCTCATTAGCAATTTCAGCCTTTGATATTTAATGGAGTATAGTTGTGAGGAAGAAAAGTTGGCAAGTCATTTTGAGTTTGAAGCATACTTGCCAGTTCCAGGTGATTGTAAAATTAGTTGTCAGTATTCACTGGTTTAAGGATGTACTGCTTGAGTGTTCATCCTGTGAAATTCCACCATACTGCAACATATGCAAGAAAGTTAATACCTTAGGTGAGGTAAAGCAAGGTGCATACACAAACCCAACTCCAAACACCATCAAATTGTTTCCCTTGATCTATGTTCATGTCTGCTTCATTATCAAAATGTGCAAGGTTTCGGACTTTGCGTTTTGTCTCTTTCCTTGGTAAGATTCAAGATAATTGGCCTCTCGTTTTTGTCGTCTTAAATCTTAGTTGTTTTGCTATCAATGTCTGGACAGATGCGTCATCAGGCCGCTGTTGAAGTCCAGCATCTAGTAGCTTCTAGAGTATGATTTTAGATGATGACCTGCATGCCTTAAAAACCGCCATGTAAGCTTTCTTCCATAAGCGTAAAAACATGTGCAAGTATTATGACCGTATGGTCAGTGCAATTACGGAAAACAGTTGATAGCAGGGGCAATTGGTGGATAAATCTAATCTCTTGGCCTCTTTCATAGTTTGCACTTGACTCGTGATGACAGTACTAGTTTGGTTCTTGGTTTTCTTGCTTTCTTCTCTTTGATCACTTTCTTTGAACTTGAAGATATAGCGCTCTCTGTTTTTCTGCTTCTATTTATCTTCCTTAGCCTACTCTTGGATTACTGTATAGTTCCTACTCCTGCATAGAGTGGTCTCTAGACACAGCTCTTTCTTCTCGTTCTTCTTTTGGTCCTGATGTACTATTTGACTTGTGAATTAGATGATGGGGAAAGTAAACAAAGACCGTCTGGCAGAATACCTTGGTGAACTGCAGAGGAAAGAGGATACAAACGACCGATATGTTGCTGCTTTAAGAGGAGAGACATTGACCAGGACGCCGTATGTGAGGATTCAACCTGTGCCAAAGGAAAGCAACTCCGAGAGTAACAAACAACAGCAGAAGTAGATGGGTTGGTCAACTGATGGTGTGCGTAGTCCTAATTTTGAAATGGTCTGGGTCACAATTTACACCATGTTTCTTCTTTGCTGGCATCCTAGACGCATCTAGGTGACATTTAATATTACTATATGCTTTACAGTTGTAATCTTGTTCGAAATGATTAGATCTACTGATTTGGTTTTGAAACTTCAAGATTTAAGCTTGATCTTGGTTTTGTCTACTGTGGGGTTTTCACCAATAACTTGTTTATTATGACTTCTTTGATTTGGTGAAAGTAAATCTTGGGCGGTTGTCCTATTGTTGCATTTTTCTAAACTGTATATATTCGAGAATGTGAAATTCTGTAGGCAGATAAAATTGTCCACCTTTCTTGGCCTTTAAGCAACATAATTACCAATTTTTTGGGTAGGACTGTAGGCAGATAAAATTCTCCACCTTTCTTGGCCTTTAAGCAACATAATTACCAATTTCCTAGGTAGGACATGTTCTTAGGCGCCGAAGTTCTGATACAAACCTAGACACTGATCACGTCCCACATGCCATGCTGCATTTTGCGATATGGCCAGTTTTAAGGATGACGGAAAGCTTTGAGACATGATACGATCCGGTGTTGCCAATTCTGTCCGGTGAAATTGAATTGAGGAATCTTGCAAATGTAAGTAGGTAATTTTCTGGATCAATAGTATAAGAAGAGAGATGTATATTATGCGTATTAATTCCATGATTATGACCATGAACACCAAAGGCAAACAATAATCCTATAGGTGGCCGCACAGGATGCAGTTTACAACGTAGAACTCTTGCCACAATCGCAGTACTGCAATCACAACACAACATCACGGTCAAGTATCGCTGAGATACATGACAGCAGACTTTGGTTCAGAAATTGTCGCTCATACACCAAATACAAACACACGATCCAATCAAAGAGGAAGAAAAAAAAAAGAGAGTTTACACCACCACACCACACAAAGCCGGAAGTAACTGGATATTTCCTAATCACTCATCTGCCTTGCATTATTAGTAGACTATCCGTCATCAGCACACAAAAGAAGTTTCAACATGATTGTCACTGCAATAGAGGCCTGGACGCTGTGTGAAACCCTGGCTCTTCAACATCTCCCTTGCCTTCAATACAAGCTCCTGATTAGTAACTGTGCCATCAGTTTCAGCAATTATGGTCTGAATTGCATTGCTAAGAGCCCCATAAGCTTCATTAGCATTGCCAGACGGGCTAGCATCTGCAGAAGTTTGATCAGTTTGGCAGCCACTGATCAGAATACCATTGTCAGGAAGAGCCCGCCCACTTGCTCCTGCATAAACCTCTTGCTTTCTGCACACTTGTGTTTCTAGAGCAGGTTTTGCATAGTCTTCATCATTTTCACCTAGCTTTTGCTTGAGGAACTCCTGAGCCAGATTTCCAACCATCCCCATCAATCCACCACCTTCACCGTTGCCCCCACCGCTGCCATGTTCCTGGAGTTTGTTCATGATCACCTTCATAAACTTCTTAACCTTGGGGCTGGCATCTTCACCAAATACGTCAAAAAGAGTTGGCCTCAGCTTGCCAACGTCAATGTCATCCTTACCAGTTTTCTGCTTGAGTATCTCGATCAGAGTTGAGAGAGGCAAAGATTTGTTCTTGAAATAACCCCAATCCCCGTATCCTCCTCCAACTTCTCTATCCTCAAAATTTTCTTCCTGGTGCCGATTGTGGTGGTGGCGCAATCCTGAAGGTAGGTTTATTCCACGGGACTCAAATGCATCCTCCACGGTTTTATGCAAGAAACTTTTAAATCCAAAGCCCAATTCAGATTCAGATTCCTGTCCCTCACGAGAATGCTTGGAACTCTCCCCAATTTGCTCTTTGGCCTCATCAATAAGGCCGCCACTATGGCAAGAGTCAGATACAATAGTAAGGCGGCAACCTTCCGGTACATTGTCTACAAACTCCCGGAAATCATCATCTGTGCACACACACACACACACACACACCAGCAAAACAGTTAAAATCTCTCCCTCCCCCTCAGCTGACGCGTGTGTGCGCACATCTACATGAATGTGAAAGAAAGGCAAAATACCTACTTTCTTGTATTTGTCCTTGAATTAGACCACTAATTAGTTTTGTAGGTTCCTGTCGATCGCGTAATATGCCAGGAGCACCCATCCACTTAAGCCAACTTACCTTAATTATATGAACTACACACGAACACGTATGGGAGGTGGCGTGTCCTATAAATTTAACTGTTTTTAAGCAGGGAACACATCAGGGATACACGCATCCCAACTTGGACACATAGGAAAACATGGCAGGGATCAATTTACAGTATTGGAAGCTTATTTCAGGCGTACAGTGTATGATATTCCAAAAATATGAGGAAAAAGAGGTACGAATAAACAAAATTGACCACAAAATCCTCGTTGAAATTGTAGGAGGAAATATAAAATGAAAACAACAAAATTTGTAAAGATACTATTTTGGTTATTTCCAGATGAAATGGTCGCATGAATAAAACTGTATACCCATTATAAAATGTATACATGCTTTTTACCGTGTCTTGTGCCCATATCTCTGTTAGTGTCTTTGTATATGCTTCTTAGCTGACAAACTTTTCTTTTTGCCAATATTGTATACATTAGCGAAGTTAGTGGGAGTGTTAGAGTTAGCACAAGGGTCAGAAGCTATCTATAGCCCCGGCCCCCAAAGCCCCGCCCCTCGTGGGACTGGAACCTTGGTCACCACTGGGGGGAGGGAGATGAGATACCAACATCACTAGAAGTGGTTCTCAACTGACAAACTTCAAGATGATGCAAATGGTAACTATTATGCAACCAGAACTGAAAAAACCAAAACAAATGTAGTTCAAGAGAGAAAACAAGTGAATTACTACTAGATTCCTCAACATCACCCAACAACTAGTTGCAAAGATCAAATCAAACTGGAATAATCATTTGAGGAATCACACGCAGCTAATTGAAAGCGAAAAATACATACTTAAACAAGAATACTGAACCCAGAACAGATAGTAAAATATAGTATAAAGTTCTAGTCCAATTCAATTTTCCCATAATTTGTTATCCCTTGAGCAATAAACGAGCATCAACAAATGCCTGCTGGGCATCAGAAAATTATAAAGTGCCGCCAAAATATCTATTGATGTGATCAGTCAGTTGCAGCTGAAAGTAGTCTACTTTCAGGGAGGAGCTGAAAACGGTGGAAAATATTTGTGGTTTAATGTCAAGTAAACCATTTTCAGGGGAAGTATTTTATTTGCTAATAAGTTTGTAAATGCTGGAAAACATAAGAAAATATGTAAAAGATTCCCGAGGGACAATTTCAGGAGTTAAACAAGCTAAGGTTGAACGAAACAGATAGTACAAACAACGACCGGAAGTGAGCTAAGAGAGTTATAAAGGATCATGGATACTTAAATTGCAGCATCACTTTTTGAAACATTTTCCCAGTAAACTTCCATGTGACCAAAGCAAAGCTTACGACTGATGCTACAACATACCCCACATATCCCACCCGAAAAGAGCCAGAGCTATACACCCTGCGAATCCACAACAAAACTACCCAAGAGCAAAAAGACATGAGAATTGAGAGAGAAAACTATTTGGTTCTTCAAGATATCGGAAGAGATTCTCCGAAACTTAATACAGTCGCCTAGCATTGCCCTTGATCACTACACAAAATCTTATTATAGGTCAATAATTTTATTCTCGAGTCCAGAGATAACAGAGCCCAGATCTGTAGTATAGCAACCAAATTTATGCATACGCCAACCAGAAAGACAAAAAAGGGAATTATGTCACCTACAATGCTTTTAAAGTTGGATTTTGGCCAGCGGGAAGAGTACTGGTCTTAAAGAACAGTTGCAGAAGTTAAAAAGTAACTAGTTCACACTCCATGGCGGTGTCTCTGTTTGTGCATCTCCCGTAACACTTAATAGTCGATCATACTAATAAGCACCTATCTATCATGGGTAAAGTAAAACTTGCTCCTAGATTAGGTAGAAAAATCAAGAGAGAAAGAGAGACCGGTGATGAGATTCATGTCAGTAGGGACGATGCACTCGTCGTAGCCAGTGTCGTCGTCTTCGCCAGTCTCGGCGGGGAGACGAGTGCCGTGGCCGCTGTAGTGGACGAAGAGGAAGTCACCGGGCTCAGCGGATCGGAGGAGATCGGAGAGGGCTCGACGGAGGTTGCGGCCGGTGGGCTGGGTGTAAGAATCGTCGTTGTCGATGAGCACCGTTATGTCCTCCTCCGAGAAGCCGTACTTGTCCACGAGGCAACTGTACATCTTCCTGACGTCGTTTACGCATCCCTTCAGTTCTGCCTTCGTACCTGGGTAGTTGCACCCTATCAACACCGCTTTCTTCCCCATTTACAATCACTCGATCGATCGATCGATCTAATCTACCTCACCTCACCCCTCCATACAGACAGTCTAGATCTTGTCGGTTCCTTTCCCCTTGTTTTCTTAACGGGCAAAGTCCACTCTCACCGTGTGTTTATCGCTTTGTGCGGATATCTCCCGTCTAAAAGAGCACAATGGCGTGGGTCTCCACACAAGACAAGTTGTTCCAAGCGTTGAGATTGATTTGATCCAAAGGCTAATGTGTATTTTCCAACTCTCTTAAGAAAACACTCATACTCTTACAAATATACAGTATTGCTCTTACAAATATATTACAAAAATGTCATCAAATAATTGGTAGTATAGTAGGCACGGGCAAACACTAGTATCTTTATGGTTCAAAATTGATCACATTTACCTGTAGTTTTGAAAATAAGCGAATAAATCCTATACTGTCATGTTTTCAATCTATATTAACGGAAATGTATTTCACCCGCCTTTAGAATATAATCTAAGTCGTTCATAATGTATTAAATAAAGAATATAGTATCTCTATAAAAAATCATCTCGATCAGACATCAATAACTTAGTGATCTAATTTTTAGTAAATTCAAATTTGTAATTTTAATTTCATGACAAAATCAATTTGACCATGAGTTTTTCATTTTTTTATTGACTTGAACTTTGGCATCGATGTAATACTCGTTAAAATTTACAATATTAACGGTTTAAATTCAATTTTTTGTATGGGATAGCATGGGTAGATTTTTAAAAAATTAAAAAAATTAAGGGATATGATGAGGGGTATATTGGTCTTTTAATGTTGTGTCCGTTAATATAAATGGAAAACATGATGGTAAAAGGTTTATCTGTACATTTTCAAAGCCACAGGTAGGTCATGTGGTCATTTTTAAACCATAAAAGAAGTATTCGCACATGACAATAACCCTAGAAGGTCAAAGTGGACTTTGCCCTTTTCCTTTCTTTCCTTTCATTTCTCATAAATTAATACTATTATTACTACTATATAATGTTACAATATATTACTATATAACATAATATTATGGGGCAAGCATATCCTGTCGAAATTTCTACTAACAAATACACATGCCTCCCCAAGACTCTGGAATTTATACTGACCATCCATACAATATTTATAACTACTAAATTATACAAAGAAGGTTTTTTTTAGAGGTATCCCCATACCCAAAAAGAATGAGACTAACCCACCGCGTGAGAACTCAATCACTCATCGGTGGGGCATTAGGAAGGGAGGTAAGATATAAACAAGTGCGAGCAACAATTGTATTGTTATGACAGCCACGAAGTAGTATCTCCTTAATAGACCCAAAAGGGACAAACCCTAGGAGGTCCCTATTTATAAGGAAGTACTAATGAACCTAAACTGATTTAATACAGGAATTCTATTCAATTTCCAACATGTATAACTCGATGTTAACCTTTTGGGCTATGTGGTTATGCTAAAGGTTAGAAGGTCAGCTAATGTGGATCCTTACAAACCGGCCGTAGAGAATCAACCCTAACGGAAAGTAGTGAGAAGCAGATAGGATGGGGATCATTGGACGCTGTAGACACCCTATTTTGGACTTTCCAGTTTAGTTTACTTATAGGCTTCGATTCCCCAATGATGAAACGGATCAAGAACACCCCAGAAATGTTAGTGTGTTTGAGCTTTGAGCATTCCAAAAACCCTTTCAAAACTCTCTAAACCAGAACCAAAAGGCCTCAACAAAACCCTACTTGCTTACGCTAGTACTCAATTGGCGTGCGCTGGTCCTCTACCACGTGTCAATCATCGGTCAACTTTGACCGTTGGCCAGAGTTGACCTTGCGTACGCCAGGTATTTAGTGGCGTACGCCAAGTCAAACTTTGGTCAAACTCGTGTTTTTCAGCATTTTCAGCATGCAGAAGCCATGGGTGGGGGTTTACAACACATGGGACCCTTCCAATCCATCGAAAAAATAGTCTCGGCCGGGGGGACATTTCTTACACCATCCCATCATCATTTTCCCTCTCATCCAATGAGAAGGAAGACTTAAGGGCTAAGGCTCCAGTCCCTTTGACTGGCCTTAACCCCTCTCTCTCCCTCTTCCCCTATATATACCCCCTCCATTAGTCTAACAAAGGGTTGCTCCTTCAAGTTTCAAAGCTCCAAGTCTATTTCTTTCTCTTTTCTTGCTTGCTCTTCATTCATCCATTGAACGAGTAAACAAGGGACCCCTCCACACACCTCTTGCAGTCAACATCCACCACCATCCATCATCCAACCCTCAAGTTCAAAGCTCAAACATCTCTCAAATCTCAAAAGCCAAAGGTATACACTTTGGTACTGTTTTTCTGTTCTGGTCCCTGAGGGGAGCTAACAGGGTCAAGGCTGGTAATCAATACCAGTCCTGGCCCTAAAGCTATCAATGTTTTAAAAACAAAAAAATCGTTTCTAACAAGAATCGGCGTGCGCCGGTCATAGGCCCGCGTACGCCGGTCCGCGACAGTACGTATAGTTTTAAAATTTGATCTGTCTGGGATCTGTCTGGACCCTGCGTACGCCACCTTTTAGGTGGCGTACCGCAGGTCCGAGCCCTCCGAAACTGGCGTACTCCAGTTGTGAAATGGGACCCAGATCTTTGTTTTGTACTTCATTTCTTGTCTATTCATCACCTTATTGCATGCTAAAAACCAATTTCTAGCTTTCTGTATTTAGAACTGTAAAGGTGTAGCATTGCAATACTTGTTTTCTTTTGCTTTCAAAGGCCCCTGGGATCTTTCTGGTCATGTTCCAGAGCCCAGATGATGTAAAGCCAAGCACTGAACAAGAGGTACAACTGGCGTACGGCCTCTCATGAGTGGCGTACGGCAATCATACCAAGGTCCAGTGGCTGGCCCTTGCATCATAGCTCAATCCTGGCCTCTTGTTATCTCCCCACTCTGTTTATGGGGCTTCCAGTCTATTTTCATGGCTTCAAGCCATTTCAGCTGTCTGTAATCTGTAAATATGATTATATTATAAACTGCATGGTTTATCCTGGGTGTGCACTGGTCCATTCCAGAGCCCAGAGGGTTGAGAACAAAGGCTGTGAGTGACAAAAGGTGGTGTACGCCAGCTTCTTGGTGGCGTGCAGAGCCTCGGCCACTGCATGCCAGTATGTTGCCTGCTCACGCACCTGAGAGACAACATACATCATTCTGCTCAAACTGCTCTCAGTGCTTGTTTTCAATCTATATTCATTCTATCGATTCAAGCAAATCATCATTCATAAACGTTTTGTCACATAACTGCAAGATGCTACAGTTTTAAATCCCCATTATCTGCTCCCCCGCCCTAACTGGCTAAAAAATGATCAAATGAGAGAAAAATGCAAATGTTTTAGTAAAATGCCCGAGTAGAGACCGATCTCCGGATTGGGCGAGAGGGGTGCCATAAAACCCTTCCCCTCTCGTAACCTGGCTCCCGAACCTCAGATATCGAAGGTGACGACGGACCAGTCTACGCCTTTTGAAATCAAATCAAACCTTTCTCAAATCGAAGCAAAACGTAGCAAGCGTTCTCGAGTTCGGTTCCTTGGGTGCCTCACCGCTAAAACCCGAGTGGCGACTCTGAATCGAAGCGTTTCGCCGCGCTATTTTCCAAAAGGGCCGCCCCCCAAACAAATTCTTACAAACCAAAATTGGGCGATTTTTGGGGCGTGTGCCCACAGACGCGTTGATAAAGCTACCCACATGAACGTTCCCCCCCCCCCCTCCTCACAAAACAAATAATTGAACTCACACCTCTAGGGTGGGAACAAACCCTCTGGACAGATGAGATAACCCTCATTGGGTAATTTTTTACACACCTAAGTAAAGGAGGTCTAGTTTCATATGAAATTTTAACTAAGTAAATGAGTACTTTTTATTGTTTGTCTACCTTTTGAGCTTTTTGATACTTCAAACCATTTGTTCAATTTGAAAACACTAACAATAAAAAAATCTATGATAAGAACAATTTGAATTGAAGGGTTTTTCAAAACAAATTGAAATTTGCAAAGGATAGTGTTTATGTTATCTTAATAAGTTTGCTTTTTAAAAATGAAAAAATAAATTGGGCCGATGGAAATGTACCGTATACACCATTTTCAATTAAGGGACGTTACTACTTCTTTATATCCCCTAACTTTTTAGCATTTCGAGAACATTTAGCAAGAGTATATTACGTAAGAGGAAGCAAACTTGTACATGCTGAGTGTTTGGAACTTCATCTATATACAGAGAAAAGGGAACTAACAGCTAAGAGTGTACATACCGAGTCTTTGGAACTTCCCCAACCCAATAGTCATTCAGTCCATGTTGCTAGCCGTTGTAGTTATGTTTGATCGACAGTTAGGAGGTGGTAAAGTGACAACAGCGCGATAGAATGAGGGGCAAAGATAAAATGTTCCAAAAGACAGAGGTATTTTCCGTGGTTTGGCGATTGTTAGAAGTACATAGAGACGCGAGCACAGAGGATTGATTTCCTCCCCGTCTGTCTGTTGCTTTATGTTATGTTTAGGTGCTCCACCCAAAGTCCAACACCTTTGAACAGAATTTAACGGCGATCCATAAATCTTCCTGAATGGCAGAACGGTGACCGGTTCCTCCTCTCTCTCTCTCTCTCTCTCTCTCTCTCTCTCTCATTTTGTGGATGGATGGATGGATGGATGTATGATGGTTGGACTTGGATGCACATATGCTCGCACATATACAAGCCCCTATATACATGCATGGATTTTCCTGATGGTTGTGTTATTCCCCCTCCTTGTTCCCACAAAATTCTCTCCTCAAATATCTTCAAAACCAACAATAATAATAATGGTCATAACGACAATCCACCCCACCTTTATGGGCCATGGCTTCAACCAAAGGCCACCTCCTTCTCATATCCTTTTTGCAACTTCCCTTCTCTTCCCTTCATTCCTCTCCTTTTGATAGCATTTACCTTATATGGAACAACACCACCAACAACAACAATGGGGAATGGATGAACCAATTTTTACCTTGAATACGCAGATAGGATCGTTTAACGTATGAAACTTTAACTTTGTCAATCAGACAGGAGAGGGGAAAATACAATTGCAGTTGGACCTAAATTTTGGCAGACGACTGCTCATCTGTATGACAAGTAATCATCTCCTCAAGTCCATTTTTTTTATCCCTCTCTTTTTGTGTTTGCAGTTTTCAATTTTTTTTTTTGTTTGTCGTTGCTACATTATCAGATTTCATCTATCTCCTTTGCTATTTACTTTCTGAGTAAGTAAGAAAATTTATATTTGCCCTTTCTTCGATTATACATTATGGATACTTCTTTGTCTCTGTCCTATCTCTATTAATTAAAGTTTTTTTTTTGGGTTGGCTACAACAAATGGGAAATGTTACTTCAGTTCCCATGTGACTCGAGATTTAATCCTTATTCCTCCCAAATATTTGCCCTGTCGGTATGATTTAATACATGCATTCTGAGGTCGTCTCCAATAGTTAAACTTTGAACTTTTGGATGATAATGACCAGTACTTTCATATCATTGCCTGCATTTTACTTTTAATGCCACAATGTCATCTCTCTTTAGAGCGCATGAGTTTGTGTGCGTGTGTGTTGAAGCATTTATGCGCATTACAGGTTTAAAACCAATGGGGTCCCTTCGTGAATCTAATCAGGTTATGTGTCATTTCATGTTGTAGAAAACAGAGAGCCAAAATGCATATGAGGTCAGTTTTCGTATGTGATTTCTTCCTCTTTTTCTCCAGTAACCTGTTTAGTTGCATTAAGAAATACTAACTCAATTCAACCCAACCACTAAAGAAGTCTCTGGTAATTTTCATCTGCTGCGTGACCTACCAGCTAATTTTTTTATTCTATTTTTATTGGAGGCCTACCAGCTAATTGATGGGGTGGTTTTGTGCTGTTTTCTAAAGGGCTAATGAGCATCTAGGTCCTGCTCGTTCAAGGGAATTGAGCTGTGTGGATGTTGAAAATTTTGGTCAGTGTGGATTTTTCTTCTTCTTCCCCTTTTTATGGTACTAAAGTCATTGCACCTTACTCACAGAATCTTTGAAAGTTAACAAGCTTTTTAATCTGATAACACTCATTGTTGCCACTAATTGCCAGCCACTATTTTGTTCTCCGCTGCCAACATTGTGTTAATCCTATCTGCGCACATTTTCCATAACGAGCAATTCCTGCAGCATGAGATTATGGGTAAAAGTTACAGCATGATTGCCCGTACAATTAGAACAACGGGATAATGTTTTCCTCATTTGATACAGATAAGCTACATGTCATCAGAAGGACCATGTGAACCAAGGAAAATGGATCAGGTTGTCAAGAGTACCACCAGTTCATCCTCGAACCCACAAGATGATCCTAACCAAAGAGAGCAAATACCTAAAACAAGTGTCAATATAAGCCATAATTTTCCATCTGGTCTTGGGCATGTGGATGATCCACTTTCCAAAACTTCTCCAAATTCAGATGGCGATCCATGTCCATTGGCAAGTCCAAAGATACCTGATGCAGATAACAATCCAGATTCCAAAGCGGACCTATTTACAAAGACAGGAAATTCTGTGACTAATCCATGCCCTTTACCAAGTCCAAGGATGGCAACAAATACCGAACTCCTTATATCGACCTCAACAGGGGCAGCAGCAACAACACTACCATTAAATGCAAAGGCAGGTGATGCTAAGGGTAGCCAACAGTTTACCAATTTTGGCCGGGGAGGCGGCAATGGCAACCGTAGTGACAGCTTAGAGAGCTCCAGTGCACCCCTTAAGCCCCACACTGGGGGAGATGGTCGATGGGATGCCATTAGCTTGGCTTCTTCCAAAGATTCCCCTCTTGGTCTTAGCCACTTTAGGCTACTGAAGCGGATCGGATACGGAGACATAGGAAGTGTCTATCTTGTTGAGCTCAGGGGAACCAATACCTACTTTGCTATGAAAGTCATGGACAAGGGGTCTCTTGCAAGTAGAAACAAGCTTCTTCGTGCTCAGACAGAGAGGGAGATTCTTGGTCTTCTTGACCACCCATTTCTGCCTACTTTGTATACCTATTTTGAGACAGATAAATTTTATTGCTTGGTCATGGAGTTCTGCAGTGGAGGTAATCTTCACACTCTTAGACAAAAGCAACCAAACAAGTACTTCACAGAGGAAGCTTCTAGGTTAGTACCTATCATCTTCCTTTGATCAAATTCTTGTATCTCTTCATTTTAGTCACTCTAAACCTTTCTTTGTCGTCTTTATCTTAGCAATGTCAAATTTATATTGGATTTGGGGCCTTTTCTTACCTGGTCGAATACTCCTGACATATGTATTTATGGTTCTAATATTGGTCAAGGGTTTTTTTATCTCATGCTTTAACTAAGCAAGTGGGTCTTGATGGTTGTGAGCAGTGAAAGGATGGCCGTTTACACCTCGCCATCCCCCCTCTCTCCTCCCTCCATTGAAAGCAGCGGAATTTAAAAAAATTTCTCCTCAAATACTTAAACGAGTACAGCTGTTGATTATTGTATAGCCGTTCACAAGAATTTTCATGGATTAGAAAATTTTAGTTATTACTGGATAAAAAATTAGCATGTCTGATGTTTGGTAAAAGGGTTCTGTATTGTATGTGCCATTGTGCCTTCTAAATTTTGTGGTACTGCTGTTAAGTAGAAGGAAAGAATTTAGAAGGATAAATGGAGACCAGCACTGGGTAACATACTTTCGGCTTTCATGTAATATTTGACATATTGTTATTCATACATTGTCTGCAGTAGTGAAATTATCTTATCTCAATTTCAATTGAAATGAAAAAGTCTTGTGCTCTTAGCTTCCTTTTTTGGTAATTATCTCCTATGAGCGCTAGTTATTCTCAGTTCTTGAAGTTGAATAGAAGGGTTCACTATTCTTCCAGTTTTTGTCCCACTGAATTGGGAACATAGCCACCTCTTTGTTGCCTCAACTTATTGGTCAGTGAAACATTTACAGTATGAGAAACCAAATTCAATGCTTCAAAAGTGTCTCGAAGTTTCGAAACCTTGGGCTTTACACTCTCTTGATTATTCCTTAGTCATGTGGTTCATCTTTTTCTTGTGTCTGTCTTGATTTTTACCTAATTGTGAATAACGATTCAGAAGAATGCAGTAAGATAAAATTGGTTACCATCCTAAGGTACAATATTCTCTATTTCCTAACCTTTACTTTTTCTGCACCAACCTTTAACGACTTAGACTACCGTGAAGAGATCCAACCATTGTCATTGTCCACCTCTATCAACACCAATCCACCGGTTTTCTTACCAACACAATAACTTCTTTTGACATTTTGCAGATTGACCCACACTATCACATTTAATCCACACCTTTTTCCTCCAGTCTGTGTTTGGTTTTGTGGTTTAAACCGAAAAGGGTTTTGTTTAATTCTACTTATTAAAGACACGGATCCTGATGTGTTGTAACGTTAGACTGAGAATTACGGTTCTGTTTTGAATCCGGGCTCAGCCTACAAATCCAGGGCCAGCCACTGTAATTTTATGAGCGGAATGGTTTTACTGCTTTCTGTCCAGGGCCGGCCCTGAGATTCATGGGGCCTAAGTCGAACTTGTAAAATAGGGGCCCTAATTTTCTTTAAGGAAAAAAAATTAACCTCAAGGAAAACAAAAGAAGTGGAAAAATAATTGAGAGTTGCTTGGGCTGAGAATTGAACCTTGAATCTCTTGGATATCAAGACCTAAACTTACCATTTGGCTAGCTGTCTCCTTCGGTAATTGGAAGCCACTAATTAAGTATATATTACGTACCTAGGTATAGGGGCCCTAATTTTTTGCCAAATTTCGGGGGCTTAAGGCCGTCGCCTTACTCGGCTTAGCTCAGAGCCGGCAGTGTTTCTGTCGCGTCGTCACCTCATCACCTGGGGATCGAGTACCCTGGTAACTTTTTGGTGTAGTAAATATAGGTGGATTAGTTATGGCTTACACCCACTCCATTTTATTCTATACTTTGAACCCCACAAGGCAAATTTGCCCACTCACAACTTTGTCCTTTAACTGAGCTTCAAAGAAACTAGTTATATCTTGTTGCGAATCGTTTAGTCTCTAAATCATGCGTGAACACCATAACAGGAGCATTGATTATCTTCCATCTGTTGAAAGCACTAGATTTCTAAATTCTCTGAGAATTAGAACATTTGAATTAGATATTTAGATGAATGATGATAATGCTCCTGTCTCATATTGTTTGATAGGTGACAGAGGGAGAAAATACTAAGAAATTAGTCCCCACACATCTTGTATATTCAGCATCTCAGGAAGTTTATGCTTATGGTCTTTGCTCATATGCTGTGTCATTCCAATACAGAGTTGGAAGATGTGAAATTTATTGAACCCTCGGAACATTGTCATGTACTCCAAGTTCCAATACAGAACATCCCAAGCATTTTATCATGGTATTATTCCCTGGCTGCTCCTTGGTATGGTGCAGCAGAGACTGGTCCTTGTCATGTGCAAGTGATTATTGAGTTGATTGATAAGCTATTCACTTTACCATTGTGTTTCCATAGGATAGTTTTTTTCAGTACTAAGAGTGGTTCTTGTATTTGAATCTTCATGTATTTATATGGTGTCCCGTTTTGCCCTGTGCATGATTTTCGAGGTTCAAGCACGTTAACTGGATCTAAGAACTCGTGCAAATAGCAAACCTTATGGTTAGTAAATAGCTTTGAAATGACATTCATGTTATTTAATTCACCAGGTTTTTTGCATCGGAGGTGTTGTTGGCACTAGAGTATCTGCACATGCTGGGCATTGTATACAGGGATCTGAAGCCAGAAAATGTGCTAGTAAGAGATGAGGGTCATATCATGCTCTCTGACTTTGATCTATCACTTCGTTGCTCTGTCAGTCCAACTCTTGTCAAGTCTTCTTCCGTACATGTTGGCGGCAGTGGCAGTGCTGGTGGCATTTTGGATGACAAGTATGCAGTACAAAGTTGTATCCAACCATCACATTTTCTTCCTCGCATTCTGCCTACGAAGAAGAATCGCAAATCCAAGTCAGATTTTGGCCTCTTTGTTGGAGGTTCTCTCCCAGAACTAATGGCAGAGCCCACTAACGTGCGCTCAATGTCATTTGTCGGGACCCACGAATATCTAGCCCCAGAGATTATACGAGGAGAGGGCCATGGTAGTGCAGTGGACTGGTGGACGTTTGGCGTCTTCTTGTATGAGCTATTGCACGGGACAACCCCTTTCAAGGGCGCTGGAAATCGGGCTACGCTTTTCAATGTTGTAGGCCAGCCATTACGGTTTCCAGAAACTCCGCAAGTGAGTTCTATGGCACGTGATCTTATACGTGGGCTCTTGGTTAAGGAACCGCATAAGCGAATCGCATATAAAAGGGGTGCAACAGAAATAAAGCAACACCCATTCTTTGAGGGTGTGAACTGGGCTTTGGTGAGGAGTGCCATCCCTCCCCACATACCCGAGCCTGTAGACTTTGGGCAGTTTGCTAGTAAAGAGACAACAGCCCAATCAGACAAGAAAATGGCAGAAATGGGGGCTGATCATAGAAACAAGAATAGTTCCCATGATTCTTCGTATGTTGAGTTTGAGTACTTTTAGGAATTATTTGGATGAATAATAAGGCGATTGAAGGAATGTTGTACTACAAGTTACTACTGGTTTGCTAGCGAGTAGCAAGAAGCCATATCTTCTTGTTGCCAATATTCCTGTTGAGCTTGTTGCTTTCAGTGCTTCTAAAAGTTGGAGATCTCCAACGGATGCCTTTATGAATCATTAGTACTATTTTGTTTTATGAATCACTGTTTTTCTGTCTGGTGCCATCATTCCATAACCATTCGTTGTATACTGCTCTGCTGGGGTAGCTAAGCTACACAATTCTTCGGTTGTATGTAATGACCAGCTGAGCTAGCTAGTGCGTCTGTTCAAGTAGGGGTGAGCAAAAAATCCGTCAAACCTCAAATCCAGTCCAAACCAATCCAAACCGGAGGGTTTGATTTGAATTTTTAGTCGTATGGTTTGGTCATGGTTTAAAAAAATTAGAAACCGTGTTATATGGTTTGGTTTATGGATTCACGTTTACGGTTATGATTCCAAACCGATCCGAACCATATAATACATACATACACACACATACATATATATATATATAAATAAATTATGATTCACCCAATAAATATAAGAGCTTTTAGTCAACTACTTTATTAATTTATTGATTCCATTAAATTCACTGCAATATTTAATTTTCCTTCACTGCCAAGATAATGATATGAACATTAATGTAGAATAATATCACAAATTGGTTTTTACCATGTTGCTTGTATTGCACTTTTGCTACCTCATTTCAATTCCATAGTTTTAGAAATTATTTTTGGCCTTTTATTTGGTTAAACTATCTTAAGATGTTTAGTAATTGGTATTCTTAGTTGGTTTATTTAAGTGACTTACCAGCATTTTATTTTCTTAGTATAAGACTTGAGGCAATTTTTGGTTTCCTACTCTTAAATAGTTGGTTAATATTAGTGAGTTTTACTGTAATAATTTAAATGGAATTGGTTTAAATATATGTATTTTTTTAATTTATCTTTATAATGTTAAGTACTTTAAATATTTTTTGAAGACAATAATTTAGTTCAAAGCAAACCGTGGTTTAAAACCGAAACCGAACCGTATTTAAATGGTTTGGATTGGTTTGGTTTTATGCCTTTTGTGGGTTGGTTTGGTTCTCTAAATTCATAATCCGTAAGTATTGGTTTGGTTTTTGGTTTAGTATGAAACTAAACCAATCCGGACCATGCTCACCCCTATGTTCAAGTATCTGTCATCGTTCTCTTTTAGAAGATGCATTTGGGGCATATAGATTTTTTTCGCATAATATAAAATGCCAAAGCATGTTTTGATTATTCATAAAAAATAAGAACACCAAAAGATAAAGAGTCGAAGAATGCATTTAGATATGCTGTTTATTAGTTGAATTCGTTAAAAAACCTCCTAAAAGAAAATTGAAATACTGAGAAGAAAAGAAGGTTTACCGAGTGGTAATTCTCTAATACACCACTTACATGTGCAAAAATAATTGCTGTATATTGATGGGATTTGGAATTTTGGAGCAATTTTTAAACAAGTGAAAGTTTAAAATAGTATTTCCAAAGCACTTTGTAGCCCGATGGTATTTCCTAGTCCTCTCTTGCGGGCGATTAGGGTTCGAGCTCTATTATGAACTTGTGAACGTTTGTGGGTTAAGCGTTATGAACAACTTTTGAACTTTGCATGGACTTAGTAATTATATCTCCCCTAACATATGAGGTGTGGGGATAAAAAACTCAAATTTTTTTTGATAAGTAAAACTCATTTCTTGGTTTTTGTTCTGTTGAGAGAGAGAGAGAGAGAGAGAGAGAGAGAGGGAACATGTTATTGCAAGGTAGGAGCTTTTTCAGTGGTGCACTGCTTTCTCGTAGCTCCTCTCACTCGACATACTACTGCGGGAATTTCATTTCTTACCCTCCCAAAACAACTTTTTCTTCTCCTTCTTCTTCAAAAGCAGCAACAACTGTACAAGTCGTATGTGCCAGTGTTGGAATTAATGAATTCGCAGAAATCGTCCACAACAAGGTGTGTTCACTACTACTCTACTCCACTCCACTATTGCTTATTAGTATCTCTATCTGCCTCCCATCAGACCACATAGTATTTTGTCATTGTAAACGCGGAAATAAATCTTAGGTTTTGAAAAGAGCCCCATCTTGCAGTAGTAGTTATCCTCGCGACGGCATTAATTTTATCATTGTTTGTTTGTCTAGGTTCTGATTGCAGCAGCTGCGTCGGCAGCAATTGGGCAGCTTTCAAAGCCTTTCACTTCGACCTTCCTTTATGGAAACAGAAACACTAATAATTTCGACTTTGTTAAGGCTGCCTTTCAGGCTGGAGGCTTCCCTTCATCTCATTCCTCGGTATATTTTCACAATGCCCTTTTAACACCCACCCTTAATCCACTCTTCTGTAACCATTAATTTGATTTTTTCCCCCTCAAGTAGCTATCAGTGGCAGTGCTACATAAGATTCTTTGTAGTTTATTATCCTCCTTCTGTTTTCACAGGCAGCTGTGGCCACCGCTATGTCTCTTGGCATTGAAAGGTTGGTAAAAAAGCTGTCTTTCCATTGGCCCGGTACTCCTTGAGGCGGATTCTTTCCCATTGTGTATTTTATTATCATTGGAAACTGCAGTTTGATTGACGGTTTTGTATGTCCTTGTTGAATTTCTCGGGAAGATTAAAGATACATCATCTGATGTGGATCTTATGGTTGCAGAGGCTTCTCGGATGCCATTTTTGGTTTAGCAGTTGTTTATGCAAGCCTCGTCATGTATGACGCTCAGGTATTATATGATCTGTATTTCTATCCCTTCTATAGAAAGATCATAATACTATACAAATCGAATAAGAAAGATATCGAAATAGTGTATTGGTATTTGTTTCACTTAGGGGGAAAATATAATGAGGTTGGAGAGGTCTTGCGAAGAGCTCTAAGAGACGAAAATAAATGTAACCAAATATAGAATATAAATGAATTAAGTCCTCAAACTTGTTGCATGTCTTATGGATGATGTAATCAGGAAACTATTTGGTTTATTGAAGACAATATGGTTTTGGTTGATGAAATAAGAGGTTCAGTGAACTCTAAGCAAGAATATCGGACAGACACTTAGTCTACAGGTTCTAGGTGTAAGGATAAATTGCAGTGTATTGACGGTAATTATAACAGCACCAAAAATCAAAATCAAGATAAAGTCACCAATGAATGCATCAAGGGAAATCAGAAGTAGCACCAGTTGAAAATTGAAATGAGATAAGGTTGTTTGAGGTGTTATGCTTGCTTGCAATATAGAGCTAGTTTCTAAGGGAGAGTCGTGTGATCCATCTTGATGATGCTAAAAGAACTTGAAGTGCCGAATAGGTTGAGGCAGTCAGGAATGACATGATCGCCTGGAACTTAATTGACATACAGAGCCAACTGGAGCAAACAATATCAATGTAGCTTGACCCAAGTTACTGGGCACGTACCATGTATCTTGAGGGATTGAACCCTCAATCTTACCAAAGAATAATTTCTTTTATAGTCTGCTTCACCATTTGAATGTTTTGTGTTCTGTTTTCCTTCCTTCTCTGGATATTACTTAGGTAGAAGGCCCATGACATCTCTTAGAGCATCTCCAACCTTGGCTTCAAATATGGGGATGTCAAAAATTTTTAAAAGCTTAATGTGGCAATTTGCATGTTATATTTACCCACTCCAACCAATATGCCAAATTTCTTATTTAAGTATGTTTTCACTTTAATTTTAAGTTTTGAGGAGTAAATAATCAAAGACATTTGACATGAGAGGAGAGATGTCAAATAACACCTAAGCAATTGCCATTTTGGTTGGAGTTAGTTAAATGCTAATTCACCCACTTGGCATCCCGTTCCAAATTTTACATCCTTGGTTGGAGATGCTTTGACAACCCAAGACTATGTTTGGATACCAGTAATCTTCGGTTAGGATCAGGAATTTGATTGCCAGTAATCAAATTCCAATTTCTAGTAATTCAATACATGTAGTAATTCTATTCCAGTACTTGGATTAATGCAATAATCTTATCTGGTAATCAGCAAATTTGAAAATTTACTAGAGTCAAACGTTTCCTTTTTCATGGATTGAACCAGGGATCTAGGATTCCCATGGGGGATGAGAGGGATCAATTTCTACTTAGTTTGAGAATGTGATTTCTAGTTGAATATGTCATCAAGAATCAAATTCCTATTCCAGTCAGCTCCAAATGTAGAAATCATGAAAATGCGTCATCACATTCGCAATCCTCCTCAAGATTACAGTCATCCAAATGGTTTGTTAGTACGTGCAAATAGTGAACCTTTTGTGTGTAGATTTTGGGGCCACTTCGTGTGCGGTCTGCTGCCGTTGACTTAATCAAAGTTCTGCTCGAGATCTTACTATCAAATCGTATACTACATTCAAGCACTCTGCTTCCTCATTTGGGTGGTATGAGCAAGCTGGAATTTATACTGGTAGAGGCTATGTTAATCAATAAATAACTATCGAATTAGGGATCAAAAGTGCCGCTCTATCATCCCTACAGTAATAGCAGTGAATCCGCTACCTTTTGGGGAGGTCTACGCCCCATAGGATTAAACTGATGCTTGTTTATTTTGGGTAAGTTGAAATCTTTTTGGGTAAGTAAACTGATGCTTGTTGAATTGTTGCACCAGGAGACCAAAACACGTTGCTAGATATGCAACCCACTGTGGGATGAACATATATATATTTTTGGGAAAATGACGGCCTAGGACGTGTTTTGATAATTAATACCCGCCAAGGACAAGCTAAGAACATTTGTTAATATTGAAAATGTCCTTAGCGGGTATTAATTATCAAAACACGTCCTTGGCCGTCATTTTCCCATATTTTTTTTATGTTCAAATTTAAATCTCTTTCAGTTGAATCTTGATTTTGCAGGGAGTGAGAAGGCAAGTGGGTATTCACGCAAAGGCACTAAACAGGGTGCTGGTCCAGAATTTTATTCCTTCGAAAGAAGTTGACGATACGATAGATTCTCGACCTAGAATATCATTCTCCAAACGAGAAAACTTTGAGCCTATGTCCTTGGAGGAAGCAGATTATTTTAGTTTGAAACATAGAAATGCTAAAATATTACTTGGATCGGAGAATAGAAAGGGTCAAATTGGTAAGCTGAGCTCATCTAGCCCATCATCTGATGCTGAAGGAGAAACAGAAAAAGTTAATAGTTGGGATGTGCCTGTCTTAAAAGAATCTGTTGGCCACAATGAGTGTGAAGTCATAGCAGGTGCCTTGTTGGGATTATTTGTATGCTTGGTAGTCTATAACATCACCTGATTTCTTTTTGTTGTGATTAGCTTAAATTAGTGTAGCCAAAGCATTCAAGGACTAGCCATCATTTTAGTTTGGCTTCATCAGTCATCATGTGTCGTAAAAACCGATGTATGTAACATGCTACGATGTGCTGTTTTCCTGACTTGAAAATGTATACGGTCTCTTTGCACCAAGTAGGGTGGAATGAAAATGCAGCGTGGATGGTGACTATCCATTGTTTAAACTGAGTTTTAAAGGGGGAATTTTTGAGGATGGAATTCTACGCCCGCATACAACACAGCAGGAGTGGGAGCAGAGGTGGCAGGGATTGTGGCAGATTTTGAAAAGTGAGTACCAGAATCAACTTTGCTTAAAACCCATTAGCCGATAGTGAGGTGAATCCTAGGTGATTGCTTGCCATGGGAGATGTATATATGTGTGTACAAGCTATCTATTCAGAGGTTACTAGAACTAATCTTGATGGTATTTAGTCTAACTTTTTGAACAGGTAGGGATTATGTCTTGAGCCAGCCAAGCGATGGTTGAAGTATTGGATCCTCAACCAATCTTGGGACTTATTACTAGCACGGCTGCACTGATTATTCTAGCATCTCCTGGAGCATCATCATCCTTTCGTAGGCAAATCTGTAAAGCAACAAATAAAATAAAATTGAAGTTGTGAATGCCTATGGAAACTCTAGCCCTTGACAAGGAGGCTTCTCACGATCAAGTTTGGGTCTAAATCAACGTTGATAATGGTGAAGGCATATGTTTTTCATTATACACTTCATGCATTCCACCGACTTAGGATTCTTTTGAGATTCAATGCCTCTCCACAAGCTAAAATGAATCCCAAACCTCCCCTTGATACCAAAGAGTAGATCCACTTGAACTACAATCAAAGTCATCTTATACTGCTTATGTTGCCATAAATACAAAAATGCCTACATACACAGCAATCCAAACACAACACCAAATACAACCACTCACATACATGTGCCCCTTGTGTTCCTAGCATTTTTGAATTCCAAACAAAAGCTTGGAACCAAACTGCCAGCTACAATGCAACCCCAAGCGAATATCAAGAAATACTCCCCAAGTCCCAATGACATGCATTGTGCGTTAAACTACACTATGGAACCATCAGCCAAAGTACTTTTTCTAAAGTTTACGCAAATAACGGCAACAAATTCAACAAGTAATTAAATTGCAGGACACCCAAACATACAATAGCCATCTTAGTACATGCTCATCAAAGAGATACAACAAAAGTTGGAGAGGAATCTGCGATGTGAAAATTAAGTTATGAGGAAACTGTCACAAGGACACCACGGTGGAAAAGGCCCACAGATAGCTCCCAGCCATTCACTGCTGCTGTTCTTTAATGGTTTCATCCTCTTTTCCTTCCCCTCCAACAGATGTGGATGTAACTTGTGATGTTGCCATAGCCATGACCTCTCCTGGAGGCGGGTGATCAAATTTGCATGTTGCACCATACTTGCATGTGCCAGTCTTCATATAGTAAGGACAGTGAACCGCACCCTGTCAACAAGATCCATCCTAAGTAAAGGATAATAGGACCAACCATATTACATGCACATGAAGTTGCTTGTCAAACACGGAATCAGAGAGCAAAAAATTGAATCAGCTTAGCAAGTGCCCAACTATGGGTACAACATTTGGTGTACACCAAATCGTGTGCAACCCATTTCGGGGTCCCACACTAATGGTCGGAGCCGTTCAAGATTTTTAAAACATTATTTTAAGGGTCCCCCAAAAAATCAACTCATTCGAATATCGGTAAGGGCTCAATCAATTCGTTCATTTTTTGTCCTTACCAATATCTGAATGAGGAATTTTTTTTACAAGAACTCTTGAAAACATGTTTTAAACAAATAGAACGGCTCCAGTTATTTGTGTGAGACCCCAAGGAGGGTCCAACAAATATGGTGTAAAGTAGATGTCCACCAAATGGTGTACCATATTTTGTTGGTGCCCAAAACTCCTCCCTAGATTTTAGCAAAAATACACCCTCCAACATGTCAAAAGGCTAAGGTATGAAGGACATGATAAAGCCAGCAAACGCACAAAGAGATGCACATAAATCTTGGTCCACGGGTGTGAATTTTGCACCAATGTACTCAAGATAAAAGTCATACATCCACACAAAATTGGAATACAACAGGAGCCAAAACCCATGGTTCCCCATAAAATGGAAACAACTGAAGAAGCTCTTCAGGATGTGAAGAAACACTCCATGTTCCTTGAGTAATTCCCTCATAACATTGAAGCAAGCAATACGAGCACTCAAAAATCCTGAAAATGATGTGCTTTAAGGCATATTTTCAGGACCCAGAAAACCTTTTCAATTTTTTTACAAGGCTGTGAGAAATTCAACTCCCCAGGAAAAAAATAACCAAGTTCAAATTAATCATACACTCACACTTACGGAATTTTCGTAAAATAAAGCCCCCCAATCTCTTTGCTTTTACCTTTGCTCCTGCATATGCTTATCTCAATGCAAGTAAAAAAAAGACCATAAAGCATTTACAACTTTAAACAGCAGTGCTAGTAAGTGAGGAGTTTTGTGTCATTGCCACAACTAAGTTGGCGAACTGGAACTACTAATCAGTATTAATTTAACAACAGGAATAACAAATTGGCACAAAGCCCTATGGTTTCTTCTTCTTTTTTTCCTCTTTTTTCAGAATTCTACCTTCTTTCTTTTATCAGCATGGCAATAGTTAATAGGTTAGTGTGAAAATGGAGGGGCAGCTAAGTAGTAGGAGTTTTGTACTTGTTGCAGGTTATGCTCTCTATTTTCCTGAATTCTACGTTTACAACATAATTTATAAAATTGAAAAAAAGATTGATGCAAAATGTCAAAAGGTAAACAAGTGTTTGGTTTATGATAAATGGTAACTATCATCTAAAATCTAAACAATAGAACTTTAAGTCACAAGAATTTAAACTCTGTGTATGTAGCATTCTTAAACACATAATTGATTAATTGTGATCCACAAGGTTGAAAATGGAGGACAGAACAATTCTACATAGGTTGTCGAATATAAGCTCAGATTGGCACCAAGTTCAAGGGATTCCCAGCTACGGGGTACAATATGAACCATTTTCCACTCAAAGGATCCTTGATTCTTAATTTCACTCCCTGAAGTCCTCTCTATAAAAGCTTACACCAATAACAGGGACAGAACCACATTCAAAGCAACGACGCCTTTGATCCCAAACCCAAAGAAAACCCTGAGGCTGACACAAAGTAGTGAATTCACTTGGTCTACATCTAAGCTGCAGGATCCTCCAAATTCACCCAGAACTTGTTCCCGTGCTCCAAACTTAGAACCTCCTAGGAACCACGCTCCCATAGAAAGAGCACGTTCCCACCTAGTATAGAACCTCTCAAGCATATGAATCCCAAAAGAAATAAGTGAAGAGCTACTAAGTAGGAGAAGATATGAAGTACTGATAAGATACTAGGAAAACATTTTACTTCGACAAGATATTAGAAAACCATTTACTACTCAAATTTACTCAAGTACTTAATACAAACATAAGATTCACTTAGATTTTGGAAAAAAAAGCATTTGCAGTTACTCCCTTAGTTGCAGGGATTGCCTAAATGAGGAGCTTCTATGACTCCTTCCCACGCCCACTTCCTGCAACTAAGGTCTACATATCCATAGAAGACCTTTTCACAACTTTTAAGTGTTTCAGATCCGAGAGAGAGGAAAAGTGACTCCACTCTTTGCCATGAGTCCAAGACAAGACAGAAAGGGGTATGGCACACCCAGAAGGCCAGGAAAGCAGCAAACCACTTCGATGTCAATTCTTTTAATTTCCAACAGAGATTGATTGCACATATGAATGCAGGATACATGGTTATCTACTAAATTTTATTTTACCAAATACCAAACATATAGTGCATTACCTCTCTCCTAGGTAGGCCTGCGAGAGTGAGCTTAATGGTTTGTTGTTGGGATTCCACTGTTGACAGAGTGGGTGCTGACCGATCTATGGGGTGATGAAACTTGCACTTCTCCCCGAACTTGCACTCACCAGTTTTCATGTAGTACTACAATGACAGGATAAAAAAATTGAAGAACAAAAAAGACAGGAGTAAATAAATGCATTACTTTTTATTTCGTGCTTGAAAACAGATAATTCTCAAAGTAAACCCAAACTGGGTCATTACAGCAGAAAAACAACAGATTAAAACCTTGCTCCACAGAGAGTCAAATGTTATCTACTTAGCCAAAATCATCTCAGAGATGATTCAATAATTTAAGGATGATAAGAAAAAAATTGGAGATACATGTTAAAATCAAAACAGATTTCAGAACTACTTCTGTAAATCCTCCCGATTCTAGTAAAATAGACGAGAAGGCTAACAGATAATAACATTGGCAACCCACTGAAAGATGATGTGCCCTACAGCCCATGCCTTACATCAAAAGAATAATTTATGACTACAACATGACATTAAGAAGATGCGCACATCACATTCAATCTGCCCAGGGCGCTGAGGATAAATGGTTGGGGCCAGTCCGAGCTGCAGCAGGAAAACACAAATATGTAAGTACTTAAGCTAAAAAAAAATTCCAGCATTTGCGCTTCACAATGACCATATGAAAACTGAAGGGGGAATGTGGATAAATAAAGTGGCATATTACCCAGGAAAATATGGTTATGCAATGTACGGTTGTACCAAGAGGCATAAATGATTGTAGGAACAAATGCAACACTTCTCACAAACCCATGAGGCAAACCGAATAATAGACAAGCACAAGATAAATGTCAATTCATGCTGAGAACGCAACTTCGTTTAAAACAACTCCAAGACATTCACTATCACCAGAAAATGCTGACAACCAATAGTTATTTGGAATAAAAAAAGAACACATTTCCAATAGATTCAATATCAAACCAAAGAACAGTTTCTTCTTGCTCTCATGCACATTAGGCACATCATGAGATGATATGGCATCTGTTCAATTCAGCCTTCCATAGAGAATAACTATTGCAATAGTTAAATAGCTTGATATACATTGTTGAGCCCATTTCCGAATAGCTTAAGCTTTTGGGACTACTGATAACTTAACATGGTATCAAAGCTCAGGTTGTGAGAGGTCTTGGGTTAAGTCTCCGTGTTTGCATTTATTCTCCATTTGCATTCTACTTCTCCCCTTCGTATTCTGTTTCTCTTTGTCTATGAAAATTTTGCATCTCCACGTGCAAGATGGGGTTGCATGCGAGGGAAGGTGTTAGATAGGATGATATACGTTGTTGGCCCCATTTCCTAACAACTTAAGCTTTTGGGAATACTAGTAACTTAACAGCAATCGCTACTGACCGTTGTCTGAGTCAGCCTCGGGTCAATGGTTTGCAGAAAGGAGGCTGCTGGGTTAACTACTCCAATGCTCAAATGCGCGGCAGGAGAAGCCATTATAGCAGGGCCTATTGCAGCAGCAGGTGGATTAATAGCTGCACAAACTCAAAAGTGGGTAAATTTTAAACGAATGAAAATACTAAACAATATATTATCGGAAATTTTCTCATCATGCATCTAACTAGATGAACTTAGTGTATACTTACCATATCTTTCTGGATGATTGTAACGGCAAGTGACTCCATACTTGCAACTGATGGGTAAAGAATGGACACAAAAAAAAACCTATAAGACCCCTGCCTCAAGGGATAAAACAAAAAGGGTACATAGATAGGTTCATTCTGCATTGATAAGATGAAAGTAACCTGCCAGTTTTCAAGTAGAATGGACAATCCACCTCACCCTGTCATAGAAGAACCATATAAATGAGAAAGATAAGGCGATTGGTAGCCTCATGTTAAGTTATTAAACAAAAGGGATATTGCCAAAGCGATAACAAAGAAAAAATGGCTAGTAACCCAATTTGACATCAATTTTCAGGAAAAACTAAATTTGCTTTTCACTTAGTTTACATCTCACATATCTTTAGTCTTTACAACTGGAAATCGATAAGCAGACATAATTTGAAAACAGATAAAGACAGTACATTTCCAAATAAAAAGGAAGATTTTCCTTTTCATTTACTTAATTTAATTTTTAGTCTATTTAGTTCATTTCATAGTTGTAAAAGGCGAGCCTAGGTGCAAGATGCATCAAGGCTCGCTCTTGGTGCCTGGAGGAGGTCCAGGTGAGGCTTAGGGTAGAAGAATCTCAACTGTTACAGCAATTCTTTTCACTTTTTTCCTGTTCTTTTTCCCAAACTCTTCTAGCCCTTACCATCAAGGATTTGCCCAGGGTAGAAGAATCTGAACTTTATTTATGAGGATGCATACATAATCCAAAGAGAGTTTTAGACTTTTATTTCACAGGCCATGATTGACCATGGATTACCTGAACTGTAATGTGCATGTGAAAATGGAAAACACAATGAAAGCAAAAACTAGTTTCATTTATTCAGTAACCATATTGGAGGTATAAATTACCAGCCTGACAGGAAGCCCTTTGGAGTTCTGCAATAATGCCGGGGTAAAGAGTGGCTTCATGGGCTTCACCTCTCCAGTTGCTCCCTCATTACTGACAGCTGTGACAGCATGCCCATCACTACCATTATCTTCTGCAGCTGATGGTAATTGGACATCTTTCGGGTGGTGAAATTTGCAGGTAGCACCAAATTTACATTTTCCAGTCTTCACATAGAACTACATTCATGACAGTATGACACAGCAAACAGGATCAAGTAGACGTCTGCAAAAACAAATACGTACTTCTTCCACCAGCAAAGAGAAATAGCATACCGCACAAGGGGGCTCAGATGGCCTCTCTGGTAAGACATTAATGCCAGCGCTCTCCTGAGCATCCTGCAGCCGAGTCAAGTAATAATGGATAAATTATATAGAAGCAAGACAAATAGAGTACAACCGCTTACAGGATTGGCATCCACCATGATAGAAGCACCTACCGAAGATAACAGTATGTCTTTCGGATGGTTAAATTTGCATTTAACACCGAACTTGCATCTCTGAGTCTTCAGGAAGTACTGAGACACATCCAGGGTACAGTTGAGTAAAGAATATGTTTGCACTTTTCACTAAACAAACATGCAGAATAAAAGCATTTTGAAGCTTGCTTACAGGACAATCTGGCTCTCCCGGTCTCTCAGGAAGGCATTCACTAGTGGGAATAAGTGGTACCTGCATCCATCATGCACAAGTAACCCTAGTGTGTCATAAGGATTCAAATACTATGCAGAATCCACATGCAGAAAACATGCACAACAGCAACCGGAAAATATAGACAGACCATTAAGAGAGAGAAATTCTGAAGCCTCACAAGAAAAATACAGTGCATTCCAGCCAAACTAATATGCACTAAAGTACTTGCAGTTCAATATTGGAGATCAAACCACTTCTATGGTCCAGAACCACAGAACCCGAGTATCTAAAAGCCTGGCAGTTTTTGTTCATTTGAAGTGCTTGATGGAATGATTTCACAAATTTGGAAACTGCACTTTAGTTCATTTTCATCAAAAAAACTTTAATTAGTACACACAAGAAATAGGCCAATTCGGCAGCTTTCTGTTCAACTTTGCGTGGAGTAAAATTCTCACCAGTACAACTCCATCAGCAAAAAAAAAAAGGGATCAGTCCTCTGGGAAAAACCACTCCATTCAAGTCTAGAATAATTAGTACCTAAGGCTAAGATAGGAAGTCAGTGGGAGTGAGTTCTTTTAGGCCCCGTTCAGTTGCCAGGAAAGTACAGGAAAGGATAGGAAAATCAATTTTCCCATAACTTTCCTAGTGTTCAGTTGGCAGGAAAATTCTAGGACTTACCAATTTAAGTTTTCCTGCAGGAATTACTTTCCTGCAAAAGTGATCCTGCAAAAAACACAGGATTTTGCGTCATGGGAAAACGAAAATGAGTAAACACTCACAAAATTTTCCTGAAAGTTTCTTTTTCCTGACAAATGAACAACTAAACCTTAATTTTTCTTGCAAAATTCTTTTGTCAAATGAACGCTCACAGGAAAATAGTTTTCTTTTTCTTTTACTTCACCTCACTTCACTTTTTTTGGAAACCAATTTCCCACACAACTTTCTCGACAACTGAACGGAGCCTTAAGTTTTAACAGTATTCAACATGGTTGCATTTCCAGTTACTAAACTTTGGGATAACTATGCCAGCGATAAAGTACGTAAGTTTGTAGGTTAAATTTTGAATACGAAATGAGGGCTCTAAACCAAAATTGGCAACTCTGTCTAGGATCAGTCAAGTATGAATCATGACACTCTGATTATGTTAAATGGAAATCGCAAAAGGGAGTACTGTCTAAATAAGTGTTCACTTGGGAGTTAAGCTCAAATATGTTATAAGATGGGGATAACTCATATTAAGAAATGCTATCTAGTGCGGCCTAGCAACTTGCTAAAGTCTGTGACAGAGAAGTGAGGGCAGGCAATATGAATGTCAAAATGAATGAGTGGCATTACAAGCAAACATGAAGGAAGAGAAAATGAAGAAATAAGAAACTAGATAAACAAAACAAATAAGAAAAGATCAGTGAAGATCGCAAGATCTTGGATAACATTCAATGCTTAGTTTGTTTCAAGTTAAGTTTATGGTAGTGCCATTTAACACAATTATTTGGTGGTAAATTTTAACAAGCATCGTAATGGTTTAGGTTGTAAAGGTAGAGTAAAAGCTACCAATTTATAGGATAGAAAGAATGTAAAATAAACACCTAATAGGACTAGATCAGCATGGTACTGGAATTACATCAGAAAGCCAATGGAACTCCTGTTTCATTCAGACATTGAATGATAGGGTAAGCACTTGGAGGCTGCTTTCCAGGTTTAAGGGTGTATGAGTAGGGTGTGGCAGCAAAACAATATTAAGACGACCAAGTCTAGCTCACAAAAAGCATTCAGCAGTGCGTAGATCAACTCTCAAAAACGTAAACATCTAAATAGTATATCTAAAAACTACATAAAACTTCACCATCCGCACTTTGTACTCAGGTCAGGCCCACACCAAACAGTAGGGATTAAGACCCAGGGAAAAAGCTCCCATCATAACGCATCCCCCTCATTCACATTGCAACATATGATAGTTTCAGTCATCTATGAAAATGCCCTTCTTTTCTGTTCATTTGTTGTTGGAACTGGTAACTTTGTTTTTGGAGGATGCGTGGAAGGTTAGGTCTGTCTCCGGTCATCCCCGACCCATACCCCCATCGCTTGGGGATTACATGGGTACCGTTATTGTTGTTATTGTGTAGTATTGTCCGATGGCCATGGCTGTGGCGTTACTTTATGATGGAGGTTTTATGATTTGGCGCGCATGGAATGGGAAGTTATTATCTCTTGTTCTCAAACCTAGTGATTCATTTCAAGGGGTTTGGTCCAAACAGAAAAGTTCAACATTGGAAAAGTGCAATTTATTGGATGCTTAAGGGTAATTTAGTTGGGAAAAAATGTTGAAATTTTTAATAAGTTCTAAGACAGCAAGAGGGTACGAGATTTCTTCCTGGGTTTTGGTATCATCAACTTTTAAGGGAGCTCCTTTTGTTTAAGATAAATGGAGATAGCAGATTTGTATTGCTCTCTCTCTTTCCCTCGACAACTCCTATTCCGCCTATGTATTGTACCTCAAAAAGACTTCATTGTTTCTCATCAATGATTCAATAGTATGCTTGTGTGTGTTAGTGTCAAATTGCATTTTATCATTCAATATCAGACAAGAAACAGTTTAAAAAATTGGTTTAAAATCGTAATAGGCTGGTGCAGGACTTTTACCCATAAGCTAGGCCAACGTGGGACTTCTAAAAAAAAAGTGTCACCTCACTCCAAGAAAAGTTTACTTCTCTGTTTATCCTCCGCTCTATATCCCTGTATGCAACCCTCTATCCTATTTATAGCCTCCCAAATCACTCCTAGATCTAGGCCAAGACAGCCTGGGATGTCCATATTGCCCGTATATTCAAGTCAGTCACCATCAGTTTGTTACCAAATCTTCAACATCTTGAGGACATGTACTGCTGGACATCCACTTGTACAAGTAGAATTACAAGTTCAAAACTTCATTGTTGGACTAGTAAGATAGAGACCTTGAAAGGGCTGATGTGAAGACTCAATACAATCACTAGACAGCAGGCACAAAAAAACAACTCGAGGACTAGCATCATGAGATGAAGTATAACAGGTAAACCCTCTACTTGCAAACTGATAGAAGAATACATAAATGAAGCTAAGCAATCACTGGAGAAAAATAAACCTTATGCGAGAAGAAATTCAATCTTGACTCAAAGGACAAGGCCCCAAGAAGGCTCAACGCAAATTTGAACAGAATCTTAGCTAGCATAGCTTTATCAACCAGAAAAAACCAAATTGACAGATTGTTTGCGAACAAAAAATGAAGTTAGGATGAGTTCGACTGGGTTCATCCCAAATGTCAATCATTACATACAAACTAACATTTCCAACAAATTACTCTGCCCGTTTTTGTAATGCATTGTCTCCTTCAATTTGAATAGTTATAGCAGAAAATTCAACTAAAGCATGACAAACAGCATGGATGTAGCTAAGGAAAGAAATTTATTCACATATATAAGAAGCCCTTGGGTGAAACCACCAAGACATTAGTTTGTTACATACAAGAAATGAAGATAAAATACAAGTATACAACTTTATAAACGACCAACACAGTACCAGAATCAGGTAACCCTACTAATTAACAATCACGATAAGGGAGGTAAAGATCACGTAAGTGGTTTGTAACTATATTCCTCACCCCGTACGAGCCTTGTAAGCTACTTTTCCTTCCATATCAGGGCATCATACAGACCAAACAAGTAGTTCTTAGTCCATCCAAGAAATTAGAAGACAAGTGAAGTCTTGTGTAAGAAAAAATCTTGGAAAATATAGGTATACTACAAGGGTACGTGAAGTTCTCACATACAAAACTCTTTACACGTCTAGAAAAACAATTGTAGAAAGCTATTTACACATACAAATAAACCATTCCAGCAACTAGAAGGTATAACTATTTACTATACTGTAATGCCGAATTTAAAAATAAATAGTAATGCGAATATGTAATTTGATAAGTTACCATTATAATACAGCACAACAGCAGTAAATAGTCACCTCTTTCCAATCTGGGATTCCACCTTCTGGAACCCAAATAGGATGGTCAAACTTGCAGCTATCTCCAAACTTACAGGTTCTTGTGAGCATATAATGAGAACAGTCCTTCTCTCCTGGCCTCTGTGGATAAATAGGCAAATTGCTTGCACTCTCAAATCTAGGGCGCTTGGCTAAAGGGTTGGAAGAAAACCAAGCATCACTCTGCCCAATCGCATTATGGGCGCCCAGAAGAGTCTGATGATAGAGCGCTATGATAGATAGTAGACACGTATAAACAAGAGAAAATATATGTTATTATATAAGTACTCTTTGGAGAAAATTACAAGAAACATATGAATACAGTACATAGTGCAACAAATATAATATACTATTTGTAGAACAGATATAACGCACCACAAGATTTCTAACCAAAAATAGCTAATTTAACCTTCTAGGGTTGATGGAATATATGGAAATGATATACCCTCATATTCAACGCTGAGGAAATTTACCTACCAAATATAATACGCCTAGTAGAAATACGATCTTATAGAGAATATATTAATTTGGAAGGGGACATGTTCGAGTATAAGATTGCTCGCATATGAAAGGTTGACATAGTGGCTCCTTGATGACCCCACACGTTCAAAAGATGATAGGTATGCGTTGTTTCTTAGCGACCGGAACTCTTAATATAAGCCACGGACTTTTTAAAGATCTGGACAATTAATAATCATCCTTATAAGCCACGGACATTTTAAAGATCTGGAAAATAAGTAATCATCCTTTTAAGCCACAGACTTTTTAAGGAACCAGCTCACAATCGTGCAACATTGTATGTACCTGACATTGAGGCATTGAAACAACTTCACATTTCTAATGTTTCTGTGTATACAGGGGTAATACACCAAGAGGTTTAGCTACAGTATTGTCCATTCTATGCTCTAAAAAGTGTTAGATAGCTTGATATACATTGTTAGACCCATTTCCTAACAGCTTAAGCTTTTGGGACTACTGGTAACTTAACATGGTATTAGACCTCAGGTTGCAGGAGGTCTTGGGGTTCTAGTCTCTCTGTTTGCATTTGTTCTCCGTTTGCATTCTGCTTCTCCCCTTCGTATTCTGTTTCGCTCTTTCTATAAAAATTTGCATCTCCACGTGCAAGACAAGGTTGCACATGAGGGAGGGCGTTAGATAGCTTGATATACATTGTTGGGCCCATTTCCTAACAGCTTAAGCTTTTGGGATTACTGGTAACTTAACAAAAGGTTCAGATGAGTGCGGTCATATTCAAGCTAAGAAGATTACTGGGAGCACCTTATCTTTTCTTGTCCTGTAGACAAGAGTTAGGTAGAGTACACCATGGAATGTTTACTGAATGCAGTAATCAGACAGTTGGACAGTATTGCAAAAATGTGGATCATTTTGTACACTGGAGCGCATGAATGGCCCTTCTGTTTTTGGCCTCTCTTTTGTATACGGGTGGCATTTCTTTAAAGCCCTCATTTTACTGAATATACTACTAACCAAGCAACTGTAGCCTTACTCACTGACATGCTTAGAGAACATAAAGAAAGATCATTCATATTGTAAAAATCATTACTTCTATGCTTCAAGTTCCTCCACAGGATGATACACTCTGTTCTAATCTTCAAGTGTAATGCAAAAGATAGATAAACAATCACAAGAAGATTGAATAAGATAACTGCCAGGGAAGACAACTTTACAACATTGTTCCACCACAAAGGTGAGCCAGGCAGCACCAGAATATAAGGGTTAACAAATCCCCCTCTTGTTCTCCATACAACATCTACCATCCAACTCATTCAATCGCCATGAGTAACCAAATATTGTGTGGAGGAATCGGGGGTATCAAGAGAAAATGAAAATACAGCACAATGCTCATTATAATAAAACCTGCGAGTTCATAATTCTCTAAAAGAAAAGAGGGACATTGCTCTTTCATAAATTACAAATGACGCATGACAAAAGACAGAAGGGTTTGAACAGCAGCAGTCATAACGCACTAAAGAAAAATTTGAGACTTTGAAAGAGGACCTCATTTGTTTTTTAAGGACCAAATGAAAACTTGAGCACTTTCGGGTCCTCTAGCTTATCAATCCAGAAAGCATCAAGGGGAGATGAAATTCAATAAGATATGCTCCTAAAGCAGTTCATAAAGCTGCCAATTTGGAAGCCTCAAGTTGAGTCAGTTCTATCATGAACCAAAGCTAATTCTTTTCTTTTCTCTCCCTCCAAAGATTATTCTAAAATCAAACTTCTCTTACAACTATCTTTGTAGCAATTTTCATACTCTCTTACAAACGTTCATTATAGACATAAGAACAAAATAAAAAAAGAGAGCAGATGACAAATGAATTCCCTTCCATTGTAAGGTGAAACACAACGGCTATATTTGTTTCGACATAAAACATTTTACATAGGAAAACATTTTCTATGTAAAACAATTTTCACAAAACAACTTTTCTTATTTCATTTATATGGGTATGAAGTGTTGGCCTACAAAGAAACAACATGCGAGTAAAATGAGTAGCTGAAATGAAAATGTCGAGATGGATGTGTTAAGAATTTGTGAGATAGAATTAGAAACGGAAAAAATCGTGGAATCGTAGGGGTAACATCAATAGAAGATAAGATCAAACAAAATATATTAATATTGTCTGTACATGTCTAACATAGAGAGGACTCGTATAGCTACGGTAGAGGGTAAAAAATGACATCAGAGGCGGTAGTTCAAATTTAAATGTTTGTGAATACTATGGAACACAATGCCTCAACAGAATCGCGGGGAGTTTTTTAACACTAATTTGTCTTCCTTGTTTGTCTTTGATGGCATTGTTAATCAAACTACTTGTCCACATTGCCCAGACTCAGAGCAAAATGGGACTGTTGACAGGAAACATATTCACCACATTGAAACCACAATCACTTTACTTCGCCAGGCTTATCCCCCTTCGGAGTTTTGGTCAGAGGCTTTCCTAACATCAGTGTATTTGGCTAATACAACTCTGAATTTTCAGGTTTGTTACACTTTATTGAACAACACAAGCCCAAATTGTATCATTCTCAAAACATTTCGTTGTGATTGCTTTCCTTGGCTAAAACTATATTTTCTCACAAACTTCATCCCAAATCCAGTCCATGTCACATGGACCATGTGCCTTTATTCCTCTTCCTACAGTTCATTCCCCGACTACTCCAACTGAGCCTACTCGGAAGCTATTTGGATGAGGAATACCTGGCTCTAGCCCAACAAGGCACTTGGTCTCTTTAGGTGTATAAATACCAGTTGTAATTGAGCATTGTAACCATCGAACATAACACTGAAATTAGAATATTTTCCTATCACTTTCGATTTCTTACTTTCTTTACTGCGCAATGACAAAACTAGAGGTTGAAATAGCCAAATAGGCAGAAACCTACATGGCGATGCGAATATGAAAGAACAATCATAAAGGGAAGGGATGTAAAAGAAACCCAGGAGGAGACACTTACATTCAGAAGGCCTCTTGAATCCCGCACCAAGAGGGTCGGCAGCGGAGCCAATGTCAAGACCCGCCCATGACGCCTGCGAAACGCCAATGCCTCCTCCGTAACTCCTGCTTCCGATGTCCGCAGCGGAAAATCTGAGGGCATCGCTCTGGCTGAAGAGCATGGATGATCCTCTGTCTGAATAACTAGAAGGATCGGCACCCATGTACCGGGAAGAACCGAGGAAAGACGATTCGCCCGATAGGTAAGAATCGGCTATGGATCTTGAGGAATACAATCCCGCCGCTCCTCCACCGTAGCTGCTAGGGTTGTATCCGTGCAGCTGATTCGCCATTGAAACTCTCCACTGAAACCCTAAGCGGCGTACGTATAGATATATGATTTGTTTCTTCCTAGGGGCTCTTCGCTCTTGTTCCCTAATATTCCGGCTAAAATAGGAAAAGATTATTGTGCTTCTGTCTCCTATTCGGTGACTTAGGGCACTTTCTGCTAATTTAAATAAATATTTATTTTTTAAATCAAATATGATATATTGTAAGGGGATTTCTATTTTTTATTAAAATTTGACTTTGACCCAAAAAACCATTTCACTCTTTTCTTTACTTAAACTCGTACTACCAAATTTGAGTTTTACTCGGATTTGAACCAAATTCTTATTTAAATTTTGAAGGCTATTTTCTCCCGCCTAAATTTGTATTTTCCTATTGGATTGCTTCATACCAAATTAAGTTTTTTATCCAAATTTGTACTCAACTTTGGATAAAAAATTGAATAAGAAATGAAAATGCTCTAAAAGAATTAATTGTCTTGTAAAATAAAAAATAAAAATATTAGCAAAACGGCCTTACTCAGAAGCCGTTCCAGATTCTTGGAAAAGAAAGTTTTAGAAAATGAAGGTAATTTCAAGCTCCAAAATTATGTATTTACGCAAATAATTTTTTTACCAATATGGATTTTTGTTTGATAGATTTTATTGAGATCTTTTAAACGATGCAAACAAAATTTAAAAATTATTTTTCGTTTTCATTATATTTGGGTTTGAAATTACCATCTTTTTGAAAAAAAAAGGTTTTTTGAGAAAGCGGAACGGGAGTCCAGCTCCTCTCCAATCCATAAGGAATTGGAGAATCTCCAATTCCAATCCGATGGTCAAGATTACCCTAATAACTCAAGCCCCATAGTTCATATGGTATTTTACAGACACTCAATTACTCCCCAAATATTTTTCAATTACATAAGCGTCTTCTGTCCCCATTTTTTTTGAACGGCGAAAAAAATTCATTAATCGTCGAAATTTATAAAAAATTCATTAAATTTTTTTGAATGGCGTCTTCTTCCCATTAAACCTGCCTTTGAAAAACTTTTTATATAGCTCATAAGGATTTTTTCGACCGATATCATAGAGTTCATGAGGAATTTTTTTCTAATATTATATCAATAATTTTTTTATTTCAGCATGGTCTTTTTATTATTATTATCTTATTATGTAGCTCATGAGATTTTTTTTACTGATACTAATGTATTTTCATTTGTGCTTCACACCGTGTTGTGTGCTTATTGATGTAGTTGTTCTTGTATGTGAAGAAAGTTGAAATTAAAATTCAGTTATGAAAATTAGAAAGAAATCGTAAGAGTAAGTAATTGAATGTAATATAATTTTTATAGAAAAAATATTTTAGAAGAAATGCAAAAGGAGTCTTTGATTAATCCCTGTGAATCTGATAGTTCTTTGAACTTGCACCAATTATTAAAGTTACGAAATGAAATTTTACTAATGTTTGAAATTTGGTAAATTGGTGCATGGAATATAATAATTGGAGAATATTTGAGGAGTAATTGGATGCCCGTAGAATACCATATGAGTTACTCGCGGGACGGGGCCTCAACAGCATCAGCAATGTACTATTCATATAGCATCAGCCATGATTTTTTTTTGGTTGTTTCTCTCAATTCAGAGCTATCTCTAAACAATAAAATAACATAAAAACTATATGATATTGTTTGATATTTATCACGATCCAGTCAATATGAATTTTTTCATCAATTATCTTGTCAACAACACTTGCAAAATGCGTAGCTTGGATAATCTAATTGTTAATTTGACACATGCTTAGAAAGTGTAAATAACGACTAAAAGTAGTTGTATAATTTGTAAATGAACTGGTGTGTTTGCTGCTCATGCATTCCACAATGTTACATTTTTTTTTTATCCGTAAATTCCACAATGTTAGTTATGTGCGCACTACTAGTGAAGAGTCCCTTGCAACATTTCTAAAGGAATTGTGGCAAAATTAGAGCATCCATACCGGGCTCAACAAATTTAAGCCAAATTATAACTACAAGTGGCTTTATTTGGTTTCCATCTTTGGATATTTTAGTTTTGGTAGTGGGCAGAGAGATAAATAGGATACTAATTTGAGAGGGTTCTGTCCCGTTCGCCTAAATAACCCAGTTGGTTTTTTTTTTTGTCCTTATTCAAAAAAATTCGTATTTGTTAGTTTTTTGTCAATATTTTGGGGATTATTGCATCGTCATGACAAGAAGAATCTAAAAAGTAAAAAATTACGATCGAAACCTAATTTTTTTGAATAAAAACAAAAATAAGCCAATTTTTTCGTCTTTATTTAAAAAAAGATTTCGATCATAATTTTGTACTTTTTAGATTCATCTTGTTATGACGTTGCACTAATCTCAAAAAAATTGACAAAAACTAACAAATACGAATTTTTTTTGAATAAGAATAAAAAAATAAGTAAGTTGGCTTATTTAGCAGAACGGATAATAGAGAGAGAAATTAAAGTAATAATTGGAAAAATAAAATAATGATTGAAGAGAAAAGCAGGGTAATGATTAGAAAATAAAAACAAAACAAAGTTAAAATGGAAAACGAAGAAAGGATTTTTTTTTAGTTTACATAGTTATTTTCTTAACACTCACCGTATCAAACTCTTGTTGTAACCGTGCCTTATTGAAATATTAGTACTTTACCTAAAAAAACAATATAGTTTATTGTACCTGTGTTCTGAGAGCATCTCCAATCCACCTCTAAATTTATTTTTGGAGTGTCAGACTCTAAAAAGGATGGTGAGTCTCAAAAATCCTCTCAAAAAGTATAAAGAAAAAAGAGAATAAATTATAAATCTCCTCTCATTGTGTTACATCCATTCTCTAGTTAAGAGAAATATAGGTGGATTGAAGATGTCCTAAATAGAGGATGAATGTGACACATTGAGGGGAGACTTTGTAATTTATTAATTTTTTACTTTTACTTTTTGTATTTTTTAAGAGAATATTTGAGAAACCTAACGTCCTAATTGATGGAGGTATTTCAAAACTAAACTGTGTTGATACACAAAATAATATTGTTTTGGAGCACTTCCATCGATTTTTGAAGTGCAAAAATCAATTTCCTAAATTTGGAGTATAAAATCCTTCTAAACTCTAAAAAAAAATGGTGGGTCTCTTAAAGATTCTCTCAAAAAGTACAAAAAATAAAAAATAAATAAATTATAAAATTTACTGTCAATATATCACATTCATCTTCTATTTTGAAATAATAAAGATAGATTGGAGATGCCCTAAGAGGTGAGCATTAATGATGCCTAAAGCATATTAGAGGTTAATAAGTGTTTGGTTTGTGCTTTGAAAAGTTTTTTAAAAAAATAGTAAGATTAATAAATGAAGAGATATAAAAAGAGAAATGTTGAAAGTAAAAGGAATCTAGGAGAATTTTTTGAAAAATTCTTTTCAAATGGCAAGGAGAACAAGGGTAAAATTCGGAAATCTTTCACGTTAGAGGTTGGAATAAGATGGAGTTGGAGGGTAAAAAGAGTTGAGGTGAGTCTGGTGACCACTGACCCGTGTGCTACCACTCAAAAGTAACCCTTATCAGCTGAGCTGCCCCGTCACGAACTGGAAGGAATGCTGCTACTACTACTACCACCACCGAAATTTTCCGATTAATCTTATTCTAATACTCCGTAGAGGGGCTAACCGTCGTCGGGGGTGACCAAAAAATGATGCACATTCAAGCACAGGCTCTCAGTAATATTGGTCCTTCTCGTAATCATCGCCGTGGGTGTAGTACTATGTGCATCTTCACCAGCACACCACCCAAGAAATCCATATTGTTTTTGTTCCCAAATTATGACAAGTTTTCATCGAAAATGGCCTTCCTATCCACCGGCAATCCTCCAAGGACGAGGAAGAGGACCCGGAGTCGGAGTAGTAGTGGGAGATACAAATCCACATTTTCTGCATCTGCTGCCACTGGGTCCTCTTCTCAACAACCAGACGAGGTCACTCCCTCTTGTTTTGGAGTATTTTTCTTTAACTTCACATTTTCCTTCCTTTATTGATATGATGTACTAAGAGGAACGCGTGTCATGTGTGCTGATGATACACACAGACTGTCTGTATACAAATCTCCATCATGTAATCCCTTTTACTAGTAGTTGATGTGTTTCTCTCCGCCTGAACTTCCAACTACGCTTTCTCCAATAAATAAAATCAGGATGCACAAAGAAAGGGCCCCGATCTTCCAACGCTTGCGAGGAGGTTCTGGAAAGTTGCTGCTCCGTATTGGTCGTCAGATGATAAAGTTCAAGCCAGGTTGCAATTGGCTGCTGTTTTTGCCCTCACTCTAGGAACTACAGGAATCAGTGTTGGGTTTAGTTTCCTTGGCCGTGACTTCTACAACGCCCTTGCTAGTAAGAAAACACTAGCGTCATTTTGTCCTCCTTTTCTAACCCTTTATTCATTCCATTCCATTTCATGTTATCAATATGGGTTATCTCTTTACCTTCACACACACACACACACACACACACTTACACATACATCCATCTATCTATATGAAAATATATGGATATCTTTGGATCGTCCTGGCAAAACATGCTTTTTAACTGGTCTTTGTATCTATTTCAATCCATGGAAAGACAAGGACCAAGAACAGTTCACCAAGCAACTGTTGTACTACCTGGCTAGTTTTGCTGGTGGAATTCCGGTGAGCACATTGCTGCACTTCCTTAGGTACTGCTGGCTTAGTATTTCTCTTTGCAGTTCTTGGAAAGCAACACAGTTGTTATGCTGAACGCTACCGTGATTCTTGTATCATGAATTGTACGGAATACAGTATATTGCATTGTTATACAGCTTATATGCTTACATGACAAAGGTGTTAACACAGATGATGAAAATCCACAGATGTTGCTCAAAATAAAAAATTGGTTTCACAACTGTAAAGATATTCATTTCCTTATACAGGCCAATGTCCTGCCCATTTCATCATTGGTATTATCCAGCCATATTTGATTTAGTTACATGACCACCATATCAATTACGAGTTTCTTTACCTTGTTTTTGCAACTACACTCGGGTGTTTCACCGTTGGATTCCAATCTTAAAAGAGCTTAGGTAATCTCTACTTGATTTGTTTGGATTCCTAGCACAGTAAAGTATCACCTAACAATCGATGATAAAAGTTAGTACATGGAAAACACTGGTGTTCCTTCTTTCTTAATTCTTGGTGCTGCGGATGTTTTTTTGCTTGGATTGTTGCTTGGAACGTATAGATAGTTTGTGCTGCCAATCCTAGTAATACAGTTATTTTGCAGTTTTTTGTGTTGAGAGACTATGCAAGAGAAACTCTTTCTTTGAGGTGGAGGTCTTGGATGACAAGCTATTACCTAGATCGCTATCTAAAGAATCAAACATTCTACAAAATTCAGTCCCAATCAATGATTGACAATCCTGATCAGCGGATTGTGGATGATCTGAGTTCCTTCACTGAGACAGCACTTTCATTCTCTTTGACACTTTTCAATGCAGTGATAGACTTGGTGTCATTTAGCAACATCCTTTATGGTATATATCCACCATTGTTCGTTGTACTTCTTGTTTATTCACTTGGAGGAACAGCAGTTAGTGTTTTCCTGGGAAGGGTAAGTTCCCTATCTTCTACGATTAGTTTTGACATGGCACTGATTGCAATAATTGGTGGTATTTGCTCCAATTAATCAGAACTTTTCGATATGCAATTTCAGGGACTAGTAACACTAAATTTTTTGCAAGAGAAAAAAGAAGCAGATTTTCGTTTTGGACTTGTACGTGTTCGAGAAAATGCTGAATCAATTGCATTCTATGGCGGCGAGGAAAATGAAATGCAACTACTCCTGCTGCGCTTCAGAAGTGCTTTCGAAAATTTAACTGTATGGATCACATTTTACTCATTGATTGTTTCTTTACTTAAACAGATTTTTGTGTTTTGCTTGGGTAAGCACCTTTGTATAGAAGATTTCTTGTTTCCCACTCCTTGTTTAATTCATTTTCCTTACACTCGGTGTGGTCCTGATGGATTCCATGATCATACCATGGAATCATTGTATTTTTAAGATCATGGAAGCTATTTTAAATCTGTCCTGTAGTGTTTATTTTGTTGGTCTTATAATGAGGAGTTGTACCAAAAGAAGTTTTAGAGGACTGAGACCATGTCAAGGAAACAGTGATATTTGAATTTTTTAATAGGTTCATATTATGTTTACCATGCCACTTGCGCTAAATGAAAAAGTACTAAAAATGTGTCGTATTTTTTTGCCAGACAAAGAGCAAACCATTGGTTATAATTTTTTATTGGTAATGTTGGCTCACAAAATTTGAGTGTGGGTAAGTAGTGAGACTGAGAGATGGTCTTTTTTTGGTAGGAAAAAGTTGAAGAATGTAATACATGGAACTTTGACAAAACTAGGGGTTGGGATTGGGGAACATAGATGGTTGGCTGCTCACACACAAAGAGATTGAAAGAGCATTTCATGTAGACGTACTGTAGGATCAATGCTTCAAAAGTGAAAATTACACTGCCAAAAAGCCATTGGAAGTGTGAATCCGAATTTTTTGGCTAGTCGTGCATTATGATTTAATTCCAGCTGTATATGCTATAAAATACATCATAACAGGCTAGCTAAGGAGAAAAGTCCTTAGATTGGACATTGATTGACTATATGACAGGCTAACTTAAAGGTACTTTTCAGTGCCACTGTACAAGTGACATGCCTAGTTTCCATTTACGTTCCCAGTGATGTATAATACGTATGAGGAATGAGGAAAACATTGTATATTTATTTTGGCATAGTGCCTCGTGACATAGCTTTATGGCAAAAACAGTCATAGTTGGTGGAGGTTGATTAGGAAGTTCTAGTCTCTTGTTTTCAGATGCTCGAAGTTGAATAAAATGGTTTTGGTGCCAATAAGAAGGCCCAAGTACTTTAGAGCTGTGTAATTTGTGCCGTGCTCTAGGTAATTTGTTAAGAAATGACAAAATGTGGTAGACTTGTTTAAAAATTGGCGCTTATGTTATAATGCTATTTGTCTGTTTGGGCTTTCGAGCCGTCTCCTTCTGTTGAGGTTTCTTATTTTGACCTCTAGAATTGTAGAGCTGTATGTGGTTTTCAATTGATTTTTTATCCGTTCATTTTCTCTTGCTCGGCAACTTGTCATCTTAGAACTATTTTGCTCCTCTTTTTATCCTGAAGAATTTCTTTTGCCGCTGTTAAAAAGAATACTATGAAGGATTTTCTATTCTTTTTGTGCATTTCTTTGTTAGAGAGAGCCTAGGGATTCTAATGGTATCCGTTCAAACTTGCATTTGGTTTAGGAGTTAAACTTGTGGCAAACCAAACCAATTCCCTAAGAAAAAGATCGACAACCTTGTTGCATTCTGTTCCATCGTGCAAAACTGGATTGAGCTTTTTGAAGGGGTCAACTTGTGCCAGATGCTTGCAAAACTGGAGAGCTAATTTATTTATTTTGTAAAAACTTCACATGACGGAATAAAGAAGTGCGGAATGTTATGGAAAGCAATATAAGATTAGTGGATAGTATGAACATAGCACGTATCTTGTGATTTCCTAGCCAGAAAAACCCATGTCTGATGCCGAAACATAAAAATACTAATGACAAACAATCATCTGTATCTCCCCAGAAGGATTTTGAACCAGAAAGGTCGAAGAAAAAGAGACTTTATATGGGGAACGAGTTGTCTGTCCTTTTTATATATATTTTGAACCTTAGTTCTTGTGACTTGTATTTGCATGTAGCTGTCCATCAATGATGTAGGGGGATGAAACCAGTTGGTGCTCTGAAAGTACCAAACTGCAAACGGCCTCACGTGCCTCTACACCGGAACCCTAGTTCTTCGACGGAACCCTAATCTGCAAAACAGACAAGGGGTGAGTGCACCTTTGCCTCTCGTGGCAAAGGCCCTCCGATGCCTTAGTTAGTATCCCGTACTAGATGAACCCTAATTATCAGTAGGAAAACAATAAGAATGCTCAATCTTGCGTACCCCTTACCTCCAGGTTTACCTTATATTTATAGATTCACGGATGCTTGCTGCCCAAGTATCCCAGCTGCCTTAGGATTCCTGCCTCGTATAGGAAACCTCATAACTTATGGATTCTCATTCCCTTATCTATATAATATCTTAATCTTTATAAGACTCTCAGTCCTTTTGGGACTCTTCCTCGTAATTATCCGAACACCCCACTCACGTTGGGTCTCTAGCCTCGATCCTATATACTCGGGATCTTACCTTTTTACGGAATATTATCATTCTGGAGTATGCTTGCCACGTCACGACTTAGGGCAACTTTTTCCACTGTTCGGCTTCCTCTTTGCCGAGCAGTCCTCCTGGGCCAATGACCACACATGCATCTGATCCATGTTGTTATATTTGGTCAAGTGACTTCACATGTCTTTTGACCTTAGCTGCCGAACAAACTATCTGGACCAACGGCTTCATGTGTCACTAGTCCATATTGCTGTTCATCGCACTGCCCGGCGATGAACTTATCATTACAGTCACGTGTCCCTAATACATCACGTGTTCGGTGACTAATCATGCCTGTGCGGGAATACCTCCCTACAAATGATAACAAAAGGTTGAGAATCTTTCTAGTTCTTTCTGATTTGTAGATATCACCAAATGGTATGTATTTATGTGGAAAAAAGCTGAAAATCTTACGTAGTTCTATGGTGGGTGGGCATCATTCTAGTTCATTCTCATGGATACATGTGACCTTATTATGTCTTACAGTGTTAAGTTCATTGTTACTTTTGCAGCAATTGTTGATATCTTCTAGAAATCTGGAGTTCTTCACCAATGGTTATCGATACCTGATTCAGATTCTTCCTGCTGCAGTAGTTGCACCCATGTACTTCTCAGGAAAAATCGAGTTTGGTGTGATAAATCAGTCTGTCTCTGCTTTTAACCATATTCTTGGAGATTTCTCTCTCATTGTGTACCAATTTCAGGCAATCAGTGCCTTTTCAGCTGTTATCGACAGACTAGGTACTTTGACTTACCTTCTCCATGTGTTTGGTCGTCTCTCTTTTGTAACTCCAAGTGAAGAAATTTTTTCTAAGGAAACTTGCTAATTTCATAATGAACGACATCACTAGATTAAGACCAAAGGAGATCTCCTTGGCAAGGAGGAAGATGAATTTCTGGGTAGTGATCTGTTACATCTGTATTATTGCAGATTCTGTCTAGGTTAACTTCTTTCGTAGTTTGGGCAATGTTTTAAGAATTTTCTGATGTTTAATACTAATGTTCTGTTTTTTTTTTTTTCTCTTTTGAAAGACCAAATGAAGAAAGCAAAGGAGTGGGCTGAGGATATCTTTTCTGAGTTGGATGCAATTTAACTTTATACAAACTTTGATGATAGCTTTCATTCGTGCAGGTGAATTTGATGATGTTTTGGATAGCAGCAGTTCCAAACATCTCTCTGATCCTTTAGCAGAGATTCATCTTATGTACTGCAACGTTAAAAGTTTAA